>BMAT01003095.1:288160-301168 GCA_019649035.1 Elysia marginata
CTTCTTCTTCTTCTTCTTCTTCTTTTCTTCTTCTTCCTCCTCTTCTAAATAAAAAATGTAGATGTAAAAACTAAGATCTTGTGAAGTCCTAAGAACTATTAAAACAACCAGTCTAGAATCAACAACCTAGTAAATATTTTCAGCTTTTAAAAAAAATAAGTCAGGGTTCTAAAAGTCACTCTCAGAATACTTTTAAACAAAAAAGAATTATTTGAAAATCATTTACTTAGGTTGCACACTGAATTGAGCTAAAACTTCACACCTTTTTATTCACGTCAAAATCTTATGACTGAAGATTTGTGACGCGTATGGTGCAAAACCACTTTATGAAATTCTTTAGCTTGTTTATTCAAATTAATGCCTACGAACAATATTTTGTTTTGTATTTTTAATGAGTTAAATAGCATTTTAAAATGTTTTTTTTTTTAAATCTGTAATACAACACTCGAATTTAGAATTACACCTATGATATAATATTTAGAAGCTGCTAATTTTAAAACATAATTATTGGCGCTCTGAGTTGTCTCGCATCTAACGAGAAGGTGCTGAGAATTTAGACCTTAGCTCCATAAAATGAAAAGATTAAAAACCGGAGTAAAGATCTTCTGTGCATTCTAATACTACCCACCTACTTTCAGTCTCATTCTTCTAACAGAACCCTCGGATTGATTCGCTTTGTTTCCTTCTACGTGTATATGTTGGTAGACAATCAAGTAAGAATAAGGCATTGCCCATAAAAGGTTTAAGTACAATGAAGCAGACTAGAGGAAACTGGTGTGAGTGGCGGCCTGGGGCACAAGGGGAAAGTGTCACTAGGCTTTATTATGTGGGAGATAAAACGGAGGGTCGGGGCAAAAATATGGGACGTGGAAAAGGATAAACAAAAATTTAAAACACTGACATTCTCTTTTCCAGCCGGAGTTAGTCATCATAATGAGATTCAGGCAGAGAGAAAAAAATTGATCAAGGACAAAGAGGACAGTGGCTGCCATTCTTTTTGTTTTCGTTTGAGCACTCTAAGCCGCTACCCATTTTTTTTTATTGATGGCAATAACTATTTCTTCTTTTGACGTCCTTCTAATGCGCTGCCCAAAGTAAAACGTGTATCATGCGATCATGCACATGGTATTGAACAGCGGATATGTAATATACATATTAAATAGTTGTGATAAAGTAGAGTTTGAATCGAACGGTGTTTTATTTCATACGATAAACTAAATTATTCTCACTTAAACCGGAGGAATAATATTTGCTCTAATAATATCTATGTTAAGAACAGACATCTTGCTGGAGTTCTCCATAAAATGATGCCTACAATAATAACAATTAAAACCCCAACTACCAGTTTATCTATGCATTTGAAGTGTATTCTTTCTTTAACCTTGACCTAGGGCAAAATTTTGAAAGTTAACTTAATACAATGTCCATTCGCCCCACGATAACAGACAAATCGAGTGACATGCAACTCAACTGAAGCTTATGTTGTGACAGATTTCATTCAGTTCAACTTCCAAAAAATCATCTTAGATGTGAAAGCGAAAAGGCATTCTTAGCGCTACCGTTGCAAACAAAAAGAGAGAGAAAAGAAACATTGTGTCAATGTCTTCCTTGTACAAAGATTAGTTTCTTCATGAACTGATGCAATAAAATGTTTACTTATGAAGAAACAGAACAGTATCTTATTTTAAGTTTTATAAATTTTTTTCTAGAGAATTTCTCATAATTATAACTTCGGCTTGCAGGAGGTAGATTTACCAACACATCGTTTCTTGTTAGATTGCTGAGTTTTAAGAGACTTCATGGGCGGATGCCGCACCCTTGTTAAAAGTATGTTAATTTGTATGTCCAAGAGTTGTTCCATTCATGTCATAGCAAAAGAAATATTTAATGAAATGCATCCGGCCAAGAAAACAAAAGTGAACTGAAAAGTTTAAATCAAAATTTGCAATTCAGTATAGAAAAGAAGTAACTAATCATTCTTTTTTTCAAGATTGTTTCTGAAAGTTGGAAATTAAATCAATAGAGCTTGGGGCGCGACATTTTTTTGCCTTTTTATTTTGTTGAATAATGTAAAAGTCTGACTCCTGGCAGTTAGAGTAAAGCCTGGTGCTCTTCTTCTTCTTCTTCTTCTTCTTCTTCTTCTTCTTCTTCTTCTTCTTCTTTTTCTTTTCATTTTCTTCTTCCTTTCTTTGATTAATTCTTTTCATTATCTTCTTCCTTTCTTTAATTTTTCTTCTTTTGATTTTCTTCATAATCGGCTTCTTTTCCACTTCCTTTTATTTTTATTGTTGCTACTACTATTACTACTACTACAACAACAACAACAACAACAACAACTACTACTACTACTACTACTACTACTACTACTACTACTACTACTACTACTACTACTACTACTACTACTACTGCTAGTATTGCTACTACAACTATTATTATTATTATTACTACTACAATTGATGCTACTACCAGCTACAACTACTACTGCATGGTGCTGCTGCTGATTCTACTACTATAACTACTACCAAAGCTATTATTATCTTTATGGTATCTAAAATATTTAATCTAAAAAAGAAAAGCAGATTAAGGAGAAGAATGACTGTTGTGAGAATGCAATGAGAAAGACAAAAGATCGAGAGCGCAACAATCAAATTTCCTGAAAGTTATCTCTGAAAAGAAATGAATTGTTCTTCAGAAATTTTTCTGATTTCTTTCTCCCTCTACCTTTTTATTAATTATCTATGTCCTCCCCACATGCCTCTTTCCTCCTTTCTTAACTCAAACTTCCTAGTGAAGGAATATTAAAATTTAAAAATTTTTTCTGACAAAACAAAAGAAAGTATTCGGACGGAGGAAATTAAAACTGTGCTCCAAAATCATTGAGAAGGAAGGCAAAACTGTCAAAGAAAAACGCGAGAGATGATTTACATTGTCAATAATGTATAATAAAGCTGGCGCAAAATTAACAAAAAATAAAGCAAGTGAAAATGCAATCACTTGCAAGACTTTATTCTGGCTGACTCTGGTGCCTCCGTTTGGACACAATGGACGCAGCACCGGCTGTCACACCCCCGAGGGGTAGCTCCTCTGAGTCATCACAGTGTCACTCAAACAGAAGCTTATTACAGGATCACTCATCCTTTTTGTCGCGTTTTCTTCTTATTTCATAGAATAACTTGACGAAACTCGGTGGTTGGTTTCCCTTTAACTCGGTTTAACATTTTGTTCCTATAGAAAATGCCATTATAGCCTTTTGGACTCTTGTCAAAGAAACAGGTACATTTCAAAGATCCGCATAGAACTTATGGGTAAAGACAACAGTTCAAGAAAGAAAGGTATTTTAAAACATTCAGATTGACACATAGCTCGAAAAGGGAGGTTGAGACAGGAGATAAAGACTAGGCAGGAGAAAAGAAAGAAAGACACCAGAGAAGAGAGGGAGTGACAGAATGAAAAAAAGTTTTTTTTAACTCCGAGGTCTCTGTGTTAAATAAGGTCTTTCTATCCGGACTCTGCTTAGAGACATTATCGACATGTTGGAGGCCCTCTTCTCTCTCGGCTTAGATTAAACATCTACTGGTTATACGAGACTGTTACAGTCAGTCTAGACAACAGGGTAAGACGTTCCCAATGTCGCTCTCTTTTCAAAGCACAAATAAAGGCTTCAAAGACAACTGCTTCCATGTCATAAAGTATACGAAATAGTATATTTTATTATCATTATTTTGCTTTCTCTCTCTCTCACCCCCCCTTTCTCTCTCTATCTGTCTCTCTCTCTCTCTATCTCTCTCTCCTTCTCTCTCTCCGTCTATTTCTGTCTCTCGCTTTCTCTCTTTTATGCAGTATCGCAATTTGTTTAAAGAGGGTATCATACATAGACTGGCAGCTATGAAAATCGGGCGCTTTGCCTTCCTGCGTTGTTCTGTAATATAGCCACATGTATTAATCAAACGGAAGACGTAGCATAATTACACGCTGAAACGTAACACTTATTATAATAGCTCTGACAGCCTTATTATAGGAGCTCTTGTTCGACATATAGACAGTAAAAAAATTATCTGAAAGATTTGAAAGAAACATGCTTTTAAATAATAAATTTACTCACCGGTTACTTTGCCGACACCATCGGATCCATTCAGGAAAACTGTCTTATCTCCCTTGCCTGCTAAGGAAGAGAAGTAGATGGCTTTGTCTGTTTCATCACTCCAGTAAACCACCTGAACAATGCGGGAAAGAGGAAAAACGTGCGCTTAATGACTATGATGAGATACGACAATCTTCTGTTCATTGCGGAAATATAACAAGACTGAAGATACAATACTATTGATATGTCGAAAAACAGCTTAAGCCTTTTGACCAATGTCATTTTAGCCAGTTTTGAGAAAATTAGTTAAAATCAGTATGGCCTTACTGATATTTTACTTAGGCCAAAATATTATTTTGCAATTTGTACCAAAAATGTTGGCCGATTTTGTTCATTTCTTTAAAGCATGATAGCAGGTATTACACCGATTCGAATGATGCATCAGTTGCAATTTGGCCTAAATCTGACTAAGAGGTTTGACGAAATGTCATGTTTTGTTAGTTACAGAAAATATTCAAGAGACTTTGCACATTAGGTCTTTTGAAAAAGTTAAGCAAAAATTTCAACCAAATTAGTACGGTATAGAGCAAGAGTCGGTAGAAATGAAGAAATAACCCAACGTGTCCCTATACAGAAGTTAGGGAACTTCTATGCACTATGTCAATTTGTAAAAAAAATCAATTAAGTCATTTTATACCTAAAGAAATAGACAGAGCTATATTAACGTTGTATTTCTACCACGGTTTACGTACCTGTTTCACGGGATCATAGGTCACCGCACTTGGCTTTGAACTCCGACCTGCTAAGGTCAAATAAGGTGATTGTGCACCCCGGATGGAGATAAAGCCAACCTCGCCGGAACCGCTCAGGGTAAAGAACAGCAGCTCGCTGGGGGCTGATATGACCGTAACAAGAATTAATAGAATTATTTAAAAAATTTTTGAAAATTTAAGAAGAAGAAGAAAAGTAATAACGTAAAATACAACAATGTTGTGATTCCCTGGGTGACAAAATTAATACAGTAATGAGAGAAGTCCCATTTAAAAGATTTAGTTTTCTAGTACATGTATGCATTTTACTTAAAGACAAGTGGATGAGAAACTGCAGCTTAAGGATGTACTTTTTTCCTTTTTGCAAAGTTTATCTAAAGGACACTAATTTCGAAGCAGTTGATAAAATATAAGTTTAAAAAAGAATAGCCCTTTTTAATCGCGTCTGGCAAAGACATTCACTTCTAAATGCCATCATATTATTTTACTAACATATTTGAAGGTGTCATTTAACGGGTTAATATGAGTCTGCCGATCTTTAGGAGTACTTTAGTGCTTGGTTTTTTTTAAACTTCGAAAGTCAACAAAATATTATAGAGATCTTAATTTAAGAGTTAAAGAGTTCATTATGGCGTATACCTTCACAGCTCTTGGCGTTGAAGCTCAGAGCAAGCCCGCCGAAAGTAGGACATGCGCATTTGAAGCTGCCTTGCTCAGTTGGTAAACATAGGTGAGTACACCGCCCTTTGTCTGCCTGCCCGCACGCGTGGGAGTCTGGGTGGTAGAACAGAACCAGCATGTACGTGGTATGCAGTATTGGAATTAGAAATAGGAAGAGGTTAGGACAGGTGGTTGGTGACAGGTGATTTTCATTTCAGTGACCACCATTGTGGGAAGAAGATAGCGATTTGTTCTAGGTATCATTGAACAACATTTTACATTCTCTTGGAATTCTAGATACTCAACCAAATTCATTGTCAAATTTCAATAATTCTGATACGGTTGTTTTGACATGAAAACTTACTGCGCGTCTGAATGGATGAAGTTGTAGCAACCAAGCTGTACAGCTCTCTAGAGTGAGGTATGACCATCTCAGTCGTCCAGTTAGAATCCTCAGTAGATACATACACAGAGGATATCTTATGGTTAAACCTGGGAAAGTAAAATCATTCATCAGAAGTGCTGATAAATTTTATACGGAGAGGCTTGATTATAAATGGTCATAACAAGACTAAAGTATGAAATAAATTGGTCATAATTTCAAACTGACTGGCTCATGATTAAATTTCTAGTTTGTTAATGTTGAAAAGTTTATTTCTATTCAACAAACCTCTGTAAGAAAACAGAGCGTTGGCGAAAAGGCCGGAGCTTTAACACATATTTGTTAGGAGTCACTGAAGTAGTTTGAGTTTTTGTAAGAAAAACCATTGCTCACCGTATATTTTTATAACTTTTCATACAATATTGAAAGATTCGCAGTTCTTGACATTTTATCGCATTTGCTATAAATACTATTCTAAGCTTTCTTCTTTTTTTCTGGGAGACACATAAAAATAAAGAAAATAAAACTCGACATAAAAAGCAACACAAAACCTAGGCAAAGAGGTATACACAAAGAAATATATGAAAGAGAAGAGAAAATGGAGTTGCATGGCAGAAAAAAAAAACGAAATAAAAGACGAAAAAATATTAAAGAGAAATAAACTTGTTTTCTTTTTAGTAAGAAGAGCAAGGGACATTGTTGTATAAAGGGGTCACAGGATGAATTTAAGATGACAAATGACTAAGAGGATGTTTTAGAGAGGTTACAGGGAAATGGGGGCAATTGGGGATGTAAGGATGGCGAGCGAGGACAAAGCAACGATAGGACGCTTGGCACGCCACTCACCAGGAGCTGATAAAAGCTGCGTTGCCAATAACAGCCAAGCCGAACACAGCGTTCCCCTCGGATGCTTTCACGACGTCCTGTTCTTTGGTGAGGTCAGCCCCGTCCTTGTCACATGACACAATTTCCTGCTTCCTAGCGTCCACCCAATAAAGCCTCCTAATAAAGACAAGGGAGAAAACCGGGCCGCCGCAGCGATGGTGCATGATTAGGCCCAGGGGTTAAGGGATGATCAGAGGACAAGCAGATTAGTGCCGCTAAAACAAAGCATGTTTAATACACACATTTAAAAACGGTAAACTTTTATAGACGACAAAGCCTTAAAAAGGGTAATAATATTTCTCTCAAACCTGCATATTGGAAACAATCAGTCGAACTTAAATTGAATTAAACCTTTATACTTCTCGCATAGATGATTAGGTATTAACAGATAAAAAACATAGTTAGGAATTCACAAACTCAATATCATACTATACTTTTGAAAAACTGCACTGCATTATTGGTCTTCCTCTCTCCGTTAGAGCATCAAATTAAAATTATTTTAATGCCGTTGACGCAATGATGATTTTTGTATACTTTATAATCACCAGCACTTATGAGTTAAGTAAATTTATTACTCGCATTCCTCTTTCCGTTATTGACGCCAAATTTAAGTTAAAATTTTTTTTGTCAGTTTTAAAACTGTTTAATTAAACTAGAAGGAGAAAAAATAGTACTATCGATTTAGAAAAAAAAATTCCTTTTTTTTCTCAACTGTATTCGTAGAAAAGAGTTGAAAGTTAATGGAAACTGAACGACTTCTCATTAAGTTTTACTGACAATTCATGGCATTCTAGTTCCCGACAACTCACATTGTTGCATGGCTTATGGCCAGCTGGTTGGGGTAGTCCAGACCTGTGTCCACTATGACTTTGCGGTC
The DNA here is from genome assembly GCA_019649035.1 of Elysia marginata. NCBI lineage: Eukaryota > Metazoa > Mollusca > Gastropoda > Plakobranchidae > Elysia > Elysia marginata. The sequence goes on from BMAT01003095.1 coordinate 295,816, forward strand.
ACTTCCGTCCAGCAGTGACCTCTCGATCTTCTTGGTGCCCTGGTCTGCCCAGAACACATACCTGGTGGGAGGACAGTCGCAATGTAAGAAATGTTAACCTTGCCTTTTTATTGCGCCAACAATGTCACATCAATTTTTTTGCATTTGAACAAAGACACAGATTTCTTATATTGTCTAAAAGTTCAACACAATGTAATGTGAATTCTGTCAAATCCAACTAAATCTCGTACATGACTCGCATCTTACTAAGTTTTTTTTAAACAAATTGATGAAAAAATCATGGAACCAGTTTTTTCTATACAGTATTCATTTTTTTCTGAGAGTACTGTTTTCTGAAGTGTAAACTGTTTTGGCGTAAAATGTCAAAAGGCACAGAAAATGGATTACTGTACACAAGCTCCCTAGTTTTAAAGTTTACACAGTGTCAAGCTTTTTTTTTTATATCGCATGAACAAATATTGATAATGAAACATGATTATATGCTACCCCACGTAAAAGTAATTTGAAATTAAACAAAATAACTATGGAGACGCAGGCATACATAATTAATCGAAATGGCTACAGGTTAGTAAAAGAAAATCTTATTCTATGCAGAGTTTGTTTTACTTTTCTTAACTATAGATGGTCCTGGTAAAATTTTCTAAGCACAGAAACATCAAATTATTAAATGAAAAGTAAAAACTGCTTTTTTGTTGTGTGTTGGTTGTGTTCAACCTAAAAAAATACATTTTTCATTTTCTTATCTTGGATTGAAAAAAAAAACACCTCTTACTTGTGGAAAATTATTACGTGCATATCTACATTTTATAGATTTCCATCTTCTCTTAGTCTAATGTCTACCTCTACCTCTATGCAAGCCTACCTACTTACCTGTTTATCTATATATCCATCTATTTCATTACGTAAGAATCTTCGGGAATGCGATTTCAATAAAGAATTAGAGTGGCCGTTTTTGGTTGAAAGACAGCCAAGGCATTTAAGCGCATTTTTCCCTCTTGTTTTCATTGTTTTGTTTCCTTCAACCTACTTAGTTTTGCCTTGATAATTTATCAATATTGACTATTGAAATTTAAACAATAAACCAACTTACTTTTGTAAGTTGAAAACTTCATCATTTAAAACCAATATCTTTTGTTTATTCACTGTTTTGAAAGCCTGAATTCCCTTAATAACTATTTTTGTGGCATATTGGCTCTGTATTACGTGCTTTTAATGTTTCATGCAAATTTTTTCATTGTAAAACTGAAAGCTTAATGCGTACATGAGCCATTTTGTGTGAAGTGGAATAGAAAAGGGAAAGTCATAAGCGACTGACTGCACCTATTCAAGCAAACCGTTGCACGTTGGTCTTCTGTATCTTTGAGAATGAACTCACACTGGTTTCATTTAGAGCTATCTCGATCGTGTCGGTTGGCTTTGTAGTAGCAGTAAAAATGCAATTGCTACCTTATGGCGTTTTTAGTGAAAAATCTGTAGTACGTTTAAAGGGCAAAAAGCTTAAATAACTTTTCAGTTTCTAGATCTAAAATTATGTTTTCATAATCAGTTTGCATATAGGCCTGAAAATTTAACGCCTTGTTTTAATCTAAGCGAAATGAATTGTTTTCAACGTTATCCATAACGTATTTAGCTATTTGTCTTCCTTATCCATGACAGACTTCTATTAATTTTATTTATTTTGCTCTGTTTACCATCAACATGTCAGTACATTCGGAAAGATCTGTCTGGCAGTCTATGGTTGTAAACAATATGTGTCGTTTATTATCCTTTTTTATAATTATGTTAATTTTACATATATTAATGTACACTACAAAAAATATGAAAAAAATAATAAAGAGGTAAAGAAGAGAAGCGGCAAAATCTGCCGCATGTACAACGTTAAAAAAGACAACGTAGCCTAGATAAATTGAGTGTCCGCAAAATATGCAAACATTAGCCTACATTAAAATCTCTCCAATTTTTACTTGGAATGAATTAGGGCAAAAAAACTTTAAATTATAAGCCTAAGTTAATGAAAAAAAGTATTCTGTTGTTGATTATGCTAAGAAAGTATTGTTTTTAAGGTCTTGTGTTGGACACGACCTTTTAACTAGGAACGATAACTCTTGTTTTCCCGCTAATGTCGTTCCCCGTAGAAGAGAGTGGTCAACATTTCTCTCGCTTATGGAGTCAGAAGAATGGCCTTCACGAGCCACGAAACAACGTTGTCATGACGAGTGTAAGTTAAATCTAGATTCTACACATATCAATCTATTTATCTATCTATGTATTTACCTTTCTTTCTTTCTTTTTATCTGAGTAAAAGGTGTTCGCCTTTTCAATTTTTAAGCTATTTGTTTCATGGATCACTTTTTATTTGTAAATTAGCATTTCCTCCGTTTCTTTCCTCGATGTTCAACACCTACAATCATTTGGTAAATTTGTAACGCCTTTAGTAATTGTTTCTTTACCACCTGTCTTCTTGTCGACCTTAGCAACACAAGCCCCGCTAGATGGTCTGGCTCTTTCCACTATTGGAGTTTGATCTGCTTTGTTCTATGGGGTTTCGAGTTCCCCTGCCATACAGCAGAAAGCATACAAAATGGTAGTTTAAAATATATATAAATATTTATATTTATATTCACATCATACCATCTGGAGAATCCGTACTAAGTTTCCCTCGCCTCACTACGCACGTGCCAAGCAATAGATAACTTGCGTCCGGCTAATTCACACAATACTTTTAGGACAGAAATGTTAGGCTCAAAACCTATTGTCAACTTTGTTCAGCGTAACGTTCCTAAGGCTTTCCTCAGATGCAGCTACGAGAAACCAATTGTTATTGGTATTGTAACGAGAAGTATGAAAACAAACACAACAGTAGAAAAGGTCAGAAAGAGTAGGCCAACTCTCAGAGAGAAAGGCTTGACGTGCAAAATATAGAAAAAGACAAGGTTTGCTTTTTTTCTGAGATGACTTGCATGGTTTTCGGAGCAACATCCCTCTTTGTTAAAGAGAACAGCACGGAATTGTTTTTCAATTTACGTGCAAGGACAACCAAGGCACTCTTAATGTCATTTATCTCCCTACACCGATACTCAGAATCAATGCTGCTCTGTAGTGATTGGTTCTGGGCTCTTGAACGTGCGAGACACCCAGCCAGGCGACGTATTATTTTCCTGTTTATCCTGGGTGGTAATGTTTTCTGCAAAGAAACCTCTGGTAACCTGACACGCTTTGGAACCTTGGTTTTGACATGCCTTGAAAAAAATCTTACACTTTACTAGTCTTGATATTGTTTATATTGTATTTGTTTGAATCGTTAATTTTATTGTAAGATGTAGCCAAAAAGCAGAGATAGGTTTGATTTACAGTGAAATCTGGGTACTATTGGCGTCCGTTAGGGCATACGACTCGTTGAAAAAAGGAAAAATCAAGAAGGCTGCAATTTAAATTGAATACGAAGATAAATAATAGAGGTGAGAGGACACAGATTTCGAGTTAAGTCCATCGATGAAGATTTGCGTCAAAGCTTTTATTATGCTTTTTTTTGTTTTTGAGACCAACTTGCAAAATAATGCTTCAAAGAGAACGGTGAAGCTTCCACAACACAAAACTTCAATTTTGACGTTATTTGTATACTTTTCGGTGTTTTACAAATGTTAAGATTCTATTGAGTCTAAAAAGGGATGACCAAACGTCAATTCTATGTTGTTTTTTTTTTCATTCACGGTATCTTTTCATTGGGGTTTTACTTTTACTGCGTGAAAATTCTCGTGCCCCGTTCTTGATGTCCAATTCACCATAAACTTTGAATCCAAAATATTTGTGGTTAAATCGGCAGATTTTATTAAAAGTGTCACAAATTATGTTTTTAATCAGATCGCTTTATCGAAAAAAAAGTTTTGGTAGTTTTGTGCCATGATACGAAACTTAATACGATTATGACAGAATGGTTGATTTGGTCCAAGTAATAACTTTCTTCAGGGAAAATAGGAATTGTTCCCATGAAGGCGATTGATTTTTTAATCTTTATTCAAAATATGAATAAGTTTAAAAAATCGAACTAGTTTATAACTTATAACGATTGTTCTTTGATAAATCATCTATAAAGCGTGCTTTTAAATGTAGTAGAACTTTAAATTTCCTTTTGTGACAGATTTTGTCTTGCTTAGTTTGCAATGAGTTATAGGGTGTAAAGTAATAGCAAAGTGTAATAATAATGCGAGAGGATCAAGAGAAAACGAGTAAGCCTACCTTATTACTGTAAGCTACTACGAGTATTTCAAAGAACAACCTCAGTTCATAAACAACTGAGTGTATCAATGCTGCTATACCTGTTTTCAATTTTTACTTTATGGACAAAGAGCTTGTTAGTTCAAAGCTTTTGTCTAGCTCAGTATCAAGTCCCGAGACATCACCATCAATTTTAGAAATCACGCCCAGAGCCAGTATGGTTTGGTTTTATTCTTGTTACTCACAATGTTGTCAACTTTTGACGTTGAGAAAGATTTGCGTCACAAAAAGAAAATCTTAAAAAATCCTGAATTTAATTAGACTACTCACATCAACACTAAAATTTACAATAGCGTACATTGACTTGCAATAGGCATCTCTACAGTCATCATAACTACTGATGGCTTGGAGAAATGCTATAGCTGTTAGACATTTAAATAAAAATAAAGATTAGGAAAGATTCGTAGGCTTTAATAGAACACAAGTTAAGTGGCAGCATAACATTGCTAGATTTTAGGCTTCGGTCAACAAAAGACTAACACTGTATCAATGTCAGTGCCAAAGTTCGTATTTAAATTAGTTTTTAAGTTTTTAATACTTCTTTGTTGCCAATAATATTGTTGGTGTTGCTTTTGAGGGAGCAGTTTTTTTTTATTTGTATCTATTTATTTTAATTGTTTATTTCACTTTTATATGAACTTTGATATCGTTGTTCAGTTTCAGGGAAACTCGAGTTTTGGTAGAAAATAATACGCAACGTAGTTGTACTGAACGTCTTTTCATGGCTCTGAAATTTCTTAACATCTCTCTCTTTCTCTCTCTCTCTCTCTCTCTCTCTCTCTCTCTCTCTCTCCCCCTCTTATACACATTCACCGTTACTTTTATCTATCACCTACACACTCTCTTTATCGTTGGCATCCCTGCCAATCTTCCTCAAATCGCAATGTTTACCTCCACAATCTCCGTCCTCATACAAGATACCCCCCTCCTCCCCTTCCCTCTGTACACGCTGATTTTGTTGTTGGCTAATATCAGTTTCAGATTAACATCAGCAATCATTCCAATATCACGATACCCTAACTTATCCAGACATGATATTAAACACGCGCCTCACATACACCCCTCCCCCCCCCCCCCC
>BMAT01003095.1:312773-326327 GCA_019649035.1 Elysia marginata
ACTCAGAAATTAGGTTAATGTTTGTTAAAGACAAAGGGTAGGGGTGGGAAAACTACCATAGCTACATAGTCGGAATTCGTGCGGCTCAAGAACTCATTCATCGATTATTTGTCCGTCTTGACTGCCTTGGAGAAAAACTTTATCGAAAACGTATACTTGAAAAGAATAACCGGTACGTTACTAAGATAAAAAAAACTTCCTTCTGCCGATTTTTATGAAGGAAGAAGTTATAAGAGTTTAGGGGTTCTCATTGCAGCCAATTTGTATTAACTTTATGTGAAGACCTACAAGAGGAACATGGTTATAGAGACAGAAAAAAAAACTTAGATATCAAGAAGAAAAAATAATATTTTTCTTTAAACTAATGGCACTAAATTTTTAGAGACTGGAGAACAGAAAAATTCCATTTTGATGGATTTAACAAGTTAGTAAGAGTATTTTGTCTGGAGAGGAAGGAGACTAGAGGATAAAATCGTACTCAGCCAAGAAAAAGTACCCTCAGAGGAATCCAAGGCGCTAAGTGAGCAAATTCGTCAATTCTGTTCAAGGGAAACTGAATGGGAAAAGATTAAATCACAAGCCTTGTTTGGGAAGTCGTTGCTGCTCGCGCAGTGCGGCGCCAAAGTCGCATTTCCGCTGTGATAAGTGCGGGAGGAAATCGATAGCCAATCACAGGCGAGGGAAATGAAGTACGGTTTAGTGGCTCGCGTCCAGACCACCTCACGGTGTACACACGGAAAGAAAATAAAACATGTTTATTTTCACCACAGAACGCCGTGTCTTAGTTAAGACGAAGCGGATTTATGTTCGTATCTCTTAGTGCCGTTATCAAATGTTAGCTTGGGGTAAATATTTCTCTGTTGTGGAAGCTACTAAATCTTATGCGCCCACCATGTTTTTTTTTTTTTTTTAATTTGTTTATTTCGTTTTTCATAACAAAAATATAAAATGTCAGAACGTGTACATATACATTTATATAATCACATTAAAAGATACAGATCGAAATAAGTAAAAGTAATAAATGCATAAATAATATATATATAGCAAAACTTGACATTGTGAATAGCAAGTAGAAACTTCGACTTTTTGGACATTGTCATTTTGGTATTTGGTGCTTAGCTTAGTCGTGGTATTTCAATTAATAGTATAATGTGTATAACTATTATTTTGTATATATGGTCCCAACATCACTACAGCGTTATAGAATAATAATTGTGCTAATAGTTGTTATTAGTAGTAGTAGTAGTGGGAGTATTAACCTCAGCCTTTGTATTGTAGAAACTCAGCTGAAATGAAGTGTTTGTTTTAGGACGATGAGATCTTACAGGTTCTGTTAAAAAATGTCCTTATTGGTCTAATTTGTTACATTTTACAAATCTGTAGAACTTTCTTTTTCATTACAGAACATTTTTCCAAGATCAGATTGTTTATACAATTTAGTGTAACGTTTTTTTTAGTTCCACAAAATAATGACGAATCATGGGTCTAAGAGTCGGACAGCATTTTATTTAATAAAAAGCTGTTTGTCTTTTATTTTTAATTTTTCGTATGTATTTTTAATTATCTTTTGCTCCCATTTTGCTTTCAATGTGACAACATAAAGAGCGTCAATCTTATCCAGATTTGATTACAGCTTATATACGACACCTTCTCGGACACACATTCAAATCGATGAGTTGAAAGTTTCTTTAGACTCTATGCAAGTCGATAAACTTTAATAGCAATCGGATAAGAGCACTCCACATGAAAATTACCTCTGGAAACAGAACACTCCCCATTATTTTAGCAGGCCGTGCTTATTTCAACTCACCCATACACGGGGTCCACGACCACGCCCCTTGGGTTGACCAGCTTGCTGCCGACTAGCACGCGGCGACCTGACCCGTCAAAGTTGGCAATCTCAAGCGTCCTCTTCCCGGCGTCTGTCCAGTAGATGTGGCGAGATACCCAGTCGGCCGTCAGCCCATTGCATTCCTCCACGTCTGCAGGTCAAGCAGAGATTACACACTTAACAAAATGTAAACTTCAATAAAACAACGTAATATTATAACTTTTTATTTGCACAGAGATGTGTTTGAAATTTACGTTAACCAAGCTGTAAATAATGTTTCATTAAATTTCAGCAGCCGTTTCCCATGCCACGGAAGAGCTAAACCTTATCGTCTTTACAGATACCTTAAAGCCATCGGAATATCATTTCGGAGATTGAAAATCCTTTGGTTGAAATGTGTTAGTCAAAAATGAAAGCACTTGTCACAATCATAGTTGCATGCATTGCCTTCAGAAAAAAACGATAAATTTGAAACCAATACATTGGTCACTAGGCTCGGTTGTTTTCTAATCTTTACAAATTAGTTATTTTGTACAAATTGTCGTTGGTAATACAGTAAAGAAGAAAAGCGCTTCCAATGTGAGTACAAGTGCGGTGTCATTGTGGTGGACACTCAAATACGCACATACAGACCGTGTGAGGTGCCTTTTAACAAAACTTAGAATGTAAGGGACTGAGATGGTATGACCTTCTATAAATTTAATTTCATTGTATTTTTAAGCATTTAATTAGACAGGTTAATGGGCAAAAAGACATAAAAAGAACTAGTTGTGATCATAATTTTAAATACTCTGACATTAATTTTAATGCGGTTTGACAGCATATTCCCATTGCACACTATATCTCTTATCTTAATAACGTTTTTAAACTACAAATATATGATGAACTCTTAAAACGTGTTATTTTGAGGAAATTGACTTGCAGTACTGAAGTCAATTTAGATTAAGAATTGTAAGATCATTGGAATTATTTAGTTGCAGTTTTTTTTGTTCTATATTTTTAAAACAAAATAGGGGTTAAAATGGTGATAACCAATCTAAACGGAAAGGCTGTACCTATGTAAAAAAAATGGTTTCACCTGAGCTTGACTTGGAGAGCAGGTTTCATGGAAAGATACATATGAAGATAGAAACAAATACAAAGAGTTCGAGAGAATAAAGCAAGGCAACAGTAAAGCATAGACAGAGACAATTACTGGGTTTGAAAAATAGGGAAAGAAAAAAAGAACAGAAGGGAGAGGAGGGTTTGGAAGAAAAAAAGCAAACTGAATTCTGTGCATTATCAGTTACAAGGAAAAAGACACAATGAAAAATCATTCATACTTTGTAACACGCCAGAAATGGGTTGAAAAAGAACAAACTTTTCTCTACAGAAGGGCATGAAACGGAAGAAAGTCAGGATGTAAACTAGAGAGGCAATCATATTATCGATTACAGTATTGCTATGGTTATAAATAAACGCAGCCAAGAGCCCCTTGATCCCAATTCAACCCGGGTCGAATGCCGAGTTTCCACATCGCCACACTGGTTACGCCCAGACGCGAGAACTAACACAATCCTAAACACACTGACGGTTGGACCGACCCGTCTTTGAAAACATAATTATTGCCATGCTCGAAGAGAGCGCAAAACTGGGTGAGCATAATATAAACTACAATAATTCGCGATGGAAATTTGTAATGGATAGACCAGTAACTATGGATCATAGGTATGACAAAGTTAACGAAATTTGATACATAGAAAAAAAATAATTAATGGTATAATCCAGCACATGGATCATACGATTGGCAAACCTGACAAAATAAGATCTTTAGAAATTTCTTTTTTTTTTTTTTTGGCAGTCAGTAAGTATTTTTCTCCTTTACATACTCTTACTTTTCTATTAATTTTGTTCCGTATTCTTTTCGCTCACTTTTCATCTAACCATCTTTCAATCTCACATTCATTGCATTAAAGCAAGAAAGAGCGAAAGACTAAAAAGAGAACCGATACTGTGCTCTGTATGATCACAGCACGGAGATGTAAGTACCCGGTACATAGATCTAGATCCCGGCGATTGATACCAGCGAGCTGTACACGGGGAGGAAGATGTAAGCATTTCCAGCGGGTGTTGCCTATGATTAATCTGATAAGGCTCACTTTCTCCCATCACTATCACTATCACGAGCTGGTTATAGCTCTTCTCTACGCTCAACTTAAATCAATAGCCTAAAAAATTCCGGTTTTTTTTCATAGTTTAAAGATGTATTCTAGCGACGTTTTCTTGTTGTTTTTTTACGGCTATTTACTTTGTAGTTTGCTAACATCTTCCACCTTCTTCTCCTCTATCTATCTTTACTCCCCCCCCTCCCCGTCTCTCTCTCTCTCTTTCTTTCTTTCTCTATATCCATCTCTATCTCTCTGTTTTTCTACCCTATTTTCCTCTCTTTCTCTCTCTGTCTATTTGTTATTTCAATCTGCCTCGTTTCTTTCTTTTCCTCTCTCTCAGTCTTCGCTTTGTCCTTTTCTTACTTCTTTGTTTGTTGACTTTTTCTCAGTTTATGAAGACTAGAACCGCTAGCTCTGGGACATGTATCTATCGAACTCTCATGAAAGGTTTCCGTACTCGCACTTCTTTGCTTGTTTGTTCGATGGTTTTGTTTGTTTACTTTTAAGCCACACAACTTAAAGACTGTTTAGCATGGTGATGTAAAATGCATGCTTGTATTAACATATTTTTCTTGTGTATTATTTTGGTACCTTCTTTTGAAATTAAATAGAAAAATGGCAAATTTAGATGGGGAACATTTTTTGTTTTAATTTTTTAACGAACAAAAAGTTTCTCCAACTTCACCATCTCGACTCTCTCAATTTCCTTCTCCTTTTCCTTCGTTCTTTTTTCTGCTGGTTCAGTTTACCTGATCCACACTTATGTCGACTATTGTTTGCTATACAAATAATTCTCTTTTTTAGTTTTAGTCCGTTTGTCGTAGCTTCTTCGGTTTATCTTTCTTTCTTTTTTTTTTAAAGAGTGTTTTAGCAAGTTTTGCTTTACCTTCATCAGGTCATTCCTTTTTCCCAAACACTGATGTCTTTACAAAACATCCCCTTTTTGTGTACCACTAGCTCTCGCCTTTTAAACGATTTTAGCATTGATTTCCCCTTTTTCTGTATATCGGCTTGGAGGGGGTTGTATTTATTACAAAAACACTCCCCATATCGAACTTCAGTCTATGTAGACGTACTCGAAATTCTATGGATCTTGGCCAGTGGCCAACATTCCGTCTAGTTCAAAGCGTTTTGTCCGTAACACGGAAATCTCCAGGGCCGCCTATGTTTCAACCCAGACATGCTCCAACAAAGAAGACTTGGATACTTTCAGTCCAAGCATTTTCTTTTGCCCCTAATGGAATTGGACTATGTAGAGGAAGATTGACTGTAGAATTAATATAGTTTACATTTTTTCGAAAAATATGAGATTTATAGATGAATGATATGGCAACTTACATCTCGAAAAATTTTGCATAGTCTTTTTTTTTAATTTACCAAAGTTTTTTTGCGTTCATTCAATCAAATATAACACTGCAATGTAATTAAAATCAGTTTTGTATTCTTTAAGAAGATTTTGAAATCGCCTTTATTTCTCACTTGATAGAATACGCAACTGTGCTTTCGATAGTAGCTTTATGGTCGTATGAGAAAGTTGGTCAGAATAAATATGATTATAAATGTTCTCCGCCTTTATAGACCAAGCAGGCGAAAACACCTAAAAGCGAAATAAAACCAAGTTTTAATGGCATAAAAAATATATCGAAATTTTAAAAGAAACCAAGACAAAAAGGAATGTTAAAAGTTATACATAGTAGTATATGGAGCACACAAAAGTTAGGACCTTCGACAAAAGAATAAATTCTAAGCCAGTTAAAAGCAAAACACTTTGACTACTGGCAGATCGCAGGTTCATAGAAGCTGCTTAAAGTCAATAAAATTCAAAGCAGAGTAGTAGTAGCAGTAGTAGTAGTAGCAGCAGCAGCAGCAGCAGTAGCAGTAGCAGTAGTAGTAGTAGTAGTAGTAGTAGTAGTATCGTATGGCTATACCTCCAGATTATATACTGAGCGCCAAAAGAAACGCAACATGACATTCCTTATTTTCGCGCCCATGCACGCTTTAAAGAAAGGTTGGTGAGTTGGTTTTTTGTGTGTTGTGAGTAGTAACACATCTGAACATGAGTTCAAGCTCACTCGCGAGTCCCGTGCGTGGTTTGCCAGTCAAGGTGAGCGATTTTCGAATACTCTGTAAAAATGTAAAATCCGTGCGTGTAGAAAAACCACATGGTCGAGATTCTCAAAATTACACTCAAGTTTACCTTACAAGGTGCCCAATAATTATTCGCCATTTTTGGAATTTAGCGATTTTATTTTTACAAAATGTCACGCTTATCTGGAGTTGATCGCCATCGTGCTTTAGGATTGCTCCAAGCAGGTCTTCCTATCAGTGAAGTTTCTTTCCGTATGAATTTAAACAGTACGACGATTTTCAGAGTCAGACAATGTCTACATGAGACGGATACGGTGAGTGATCGGTCCCGTTCTGGGAGAAACCTTGTCAGAAATCATATGAACAACAGATTTCTTTCAGCTTCAGCTTCATCGCGTCATACAAGAGAAAGAAATAATTAACGTATAAGTGCAAACACACTAAGAAGACGTTTAATATACCTCTGAACTACGTGCTCGTCGCCCATACATCGGCCCCATCCTGACCCAGCGTCTCCGTCACCAACGTACGCTATGGGCCCAGGAACATTCCGCGTGGGATCGCATCCAATGGCGAAGTGTCGTATGCAGTGACGAATCTCGATTCTGCATTGACCATGCTGATGGCCATGTACATGTATGGAGAAGAAGCGGTGAAAGATACCAAGCAGATTGCGTTAGGGAACACGACAGGTGGGGTGGAGCATCTTTGATGATGTGCTGTTGTACTGGAAGCCCAAAGGAGGCATACACATTATTAGCTGGAGCCTGTCTTGATTTGTAATTAAATTCTAAAGACTTATCTACTGAACAGGTACGTAAAAATGTGGCCAAAATTGCTGCATAGTTTGTATTGCGGAAATTTACCAATGGTATCCTGTTTTCCATAAAATCTACTTTATCGGGGGTCTTTTGTATTAATCTGATTTCCTCGCCCTCAGAAGCCACCGATGAACGTTGCGTTGTTTTAAGTTGAAAAAGCAATAAATAACCTTTAAAATGATGTATTACATGTCTCATTTAATCCCTTGCAGTTTTCAGTAATATATATTGAGGATTCGATGTTGCGTTTCTTTTTGCGGTCTGTATATTTGTTGATCTAGGCACCAGGTCTTCATCAGCATTATGGACTGTATCATATCCACCATCTAGTTTCGTGACTGGGCCTTTCGAAACAATGTAATCTGTTATTTCATCATATAGACGCACAAGGCTGAGAAACTAATACATAACAAATTCGCACAAACTATCACAGAACTTTAAGGGAGAGTGTTTGTCAGAAAAGGTTCAAATGCAAATTGGGGAGGGGTGGGGAGGGGGGTAAAGTTTTGGACAAAGTAAGTTAAATGCAACATCCCCTCCGGTTTTCAATTCAGAGTACTGATGCGAAGCTAGAGCATACTCTTTAGATATCGGCGTGTATGTGCATGAATCAAAATCTCATGAATAAAAAAATAATGGGTCTATTTTCCGGGTACTGATTGAGGCAAATCCCTCGGCTGTCTGTCCGAGAATACCCACAACCTTGAAACATTGCACCGACTGTCTGTCGTTATTGAGAGGTAGGATATCAAATCTCAAGTTACAAACCCGACCGGAAGTCACTGATGCGGAAGTCCTAAGATACGGACAACAAGAGCATTAAAGTGGCTGATTATCCATCAGAAAATGGTTTTCAGACAAGATTTTTCTTCAGACATTTTTTTGTCAATAGGTAAGACTAAATGATGTCTGAATTGTGTTTCTAAGTGGAAACACTTCATATTTTATTTGATTGTAGGTTCTGGACTAAACCTAGATATGATGTAAAATGCTTACATAACTTTCCTTGGAAAACAATTATTCCTTTATACCAAAATCTAAAATGAACATAAAGATCAGTGTCGAAAAGCAAATAACTTTATTAATAATGAATAGAAAATAAATTAATGTCTTTATTCTTTACTCGCGACACTGATTCGAACTTACCAGGCAAATTATATTTGGTCGTTGATATTTTTCATTGCTACAAAGATTTTTCAAGCAATTTTTAAACTTAATGTCATAAAGGGGAGGAAACCTAAATCTTTTCCTTGATGTAGACGAATCAGCTGGTAAATCCTTAAGCTTTGATCTTCGTGGTTTCATGTCATAAAATAGAATAAATGGCATCACGTCAATCTTGAGACTTGAGATTGCCATGCATAGGTGACAGTCTGTCTCTAACCAGAGAACAACTGCACTTGTCAGCTCCAACGCCATTAAAGAGGCCAATCAGCCCATCGCTAGGCTTATTGGGAGAGACAGAAGGGAGAGGGGGAGAGGGAGAGGTGGAGGAAAGAAGGGAAGATAAATACTGAGAGAGGTAGAAATGGTATTAATTACTGAAGTGAACATTCCCTCTATAAGTCGAACAGTTCAAAATCGATAGGAGGGTATGTTGTTTTTACATAAATCACAAGATAGAGAGGAAAATGCATGAACTCTTAACTCATTGATTTGAATTTATGCTATTGTACCTGCGGCTTTCACGAATTTAATGTGTGTTAACTATTCTCAAACTCATGAACGCAAAGGACAAAATTATCTCCAGCCAGGCTTCCTTGGTTTGAAGAAAATAAAAGAATAGGAAAATATAAAAAGAGAGGGGGAAAGCGTGCGTTTCTAAAGGCGATCTAATTTTTTCACAATAACGTTTCGTGGTGGAACTGTCTAGACACTGCACTGAAGACGCACAAAGAATGCGGGTGAAAACGTACAATGCAATCAACTGGAAGTGTACGACCGTTTGAACTGATCTGACAGTGCATAGAAAATTGGCATTAAAGGATGTTCTTGACCTGCATCGCAAACGAGGAGACTTGCTAGAGTTTTAAAATGTTCAGGATAAAAGCACGAAGAGAAAGCCTGATTGGTAGTAAAGTTGGGGGAAATGGAAATACGATGGGCTAAATAGAAAACACGAAAGTAAAAAGATACACACAGCAGACTCCAAAATAGGTGAAAGAGCAGATAAGAGACATAAGAGATAAAATAGGCTCGCGAAGAAATGAGGTAAGTATCACGAAACAAAGAGGAAGAAATAATTCAATTTCAGATCTCGGCAAGTGTAACGCGGTGATAACAATCAGGTGGCAACAACCAATAATCCATCGATCATGTTCTATCAAACTCTCATTTGCCATGACAAGAGGAATGATAAATATAAACAGCGGGACGCTGATCACACAAAAACCTGACTAGTTCACTCATGTCGAAAGTATCAAGAAGAGTATACTATTGATTTTCTTGAGAAGGAAAAAAATATACAACAGTTCTTTGTGTGTGTGGGGGGGAGCAGAAAAGAATGACAGGTTGAGATCTGGTACAGAGATGCCAAAATGGATAGGCAAAGAAGGAATAAAAGATATAAAGAGACAGCAAAATTGGTTGGCATCAAGTGTGTAGCCACGCTTTACTTCCTTTTGGCTGCGTTTAAAGTTAGACAACGGTTTAGAAAACTCATGAATGATGTTATGCATCAACACATGAAAGTTCAACTTAAATACTACGGATATTGCTTTACCAATTTTAATCACAAAACATCAAAATATCACCCACTAATATGTATAAGAATGCTATAAAAATTGATAGTTCCAAGAAGAAAGTGAACATATGTATGAAAGATAGAAGGGAAAGAGAAAGATATGCCGATAGGAGAGAATAGATGTAGAGGGAGAGAGAAAGAGAGAGAGTGAGAGAGATAGAGAGAGAGAGAGAGAAAGAGAGAGAGAGAGAGAGAAAGAGAGGGAGGGAGAGAGTTTTGACATGACATTCAGAGCAGAGTTTGAGGGAAACAAATTCAAAGACAGAGATGGTGATATCTTCAAAACAATGGAATTAACAAAAAATGAGTTGGAAATGTGATTATTAAAAAAGATTATAAAAATTAAAACTAATAGGAAGAAAAAACACAAAAGATAATCAAGATTACATACAATAAAGAAAGATTGAGAGCGTGAGTGAGAAAGCAAAAGAGAGAGTGAGACTATGCGCTGGTGGTAAAAACTTGAGCCTTAATGGGATAACAAAAAAGATATAAAAATTTTTGTAAAAAGTAAAAACATTAAGTCAAAAGACACAGGACAAATATTTGAATATGATAAATAAAAAAATACCCTGTGTTTAGTTAATCATGAAATATATCAATAATCCCTCAAACGAATTTATTGACGTGGGGGTCCCTGTGACATAGGCCGTGCTAGTAAATTACCGGTAACTCAGTTTTATGCCATTTCAAGCTAAGCAAGAAAGATTTCTAATTTTACTATCCCAAATAATCACCAATTGCAGTTTATATTGAAAGGTATCAGAGTCTTCATAGAAACGATTCTTTTCGTCGAATGAACTGATGCTTGAGATCCCGATGCTTAAGAAATTTAAAAAACCAACTAACGTCTTTCGGTACAGAATGTGGTTACATGCGGTGAGAGCAGGCTCAGGGCACCACTTTCCTTGCTTCAATATTCATATGTCCCGCAAACAATGCAAATGCGTTAAGCCTAGTTGTGAGATAATTTTTTGTATGTAATAAATGTCAACCATCAGTTTAAGTACACCAAAGTCTGAAAAGTGTGTTGAAAATGTTACGAAACGTTGCGATCGAAGTAGAGCTTACTTCGGCCGATGAGGACTATTTGCTTGTGCCAAGCGTCTTCAAAACTATTTGCAGCTTACAGAAAAAAATCTGTAGAAACTGAAAACATTTAAAACCAATTCCATTTCGCAGTTTGCAAGACTTTCAGGATGACGACAATCAACCCTCAAACATCCTGACGGTGAACCATAAAGATTTAAAAATTATTTAGAGTAAGCACGAGTCCACGACAGACCAAGAGATGCACAAAGCGAGTATTGAACAAAGGTTAAATCCAGCCGTCTCTCCCAGCAACAACCTCCAGGGCCCCATCCATGCCTGTGACAAGTCTCAATAGATTTTCCCATCATACTTGCATGTTTTCCAACGTTGCTTCAAGCGTTTTAAGCCGGAGCGAAGAAGGAAAACAGTTTTGAAGAGCTGTTTCCATTTAGCTTTTTCCTCTTATGAACTGTCGAGCGGGGTAAAAAGATAAAACAAGCCAAGCTATTTGTCCACTCAAAGATGCTTTAGCACCGCAAGATTTTCTGCTTTATGAGAAGCGCTATTGTGTCACAAGCGGTTTGTCTTAAGGTTTCCAACTAACAATTTAAACGTATAAATGACTTTACAATCTAGCTCAGCTGTTGTCTGGCTAGTATATAAACAAAATCAAATGCATAAGCTTGCAGTACAATTCGCGTGAGAGCAAAGTTTATATTCATAATAAATCATTTTAAATGCAAATGTAAATAAGGAACAAAAATAGGCATAAGCATATAACTGTGTTTAAAAAGTATGAAGGTCAGAAATTAGTTTTAATTGTAAAGGCTTGCTCTTAAACCCTTTTCAATGCAACTTTCTCATTTTCTTTGCAAATTAGAAAAAGCCACTACTTTGTATTCTAAAGTAAATGTGCAAGGCATAATTGATTTTTAACACAAATCTTACCGGTAGCCGTGTTTGCAGAGAGCAGGAGTAACATGAGCAAACATGTAGCATGAGCTGAACCATCTGTCAATTTATGTCTTTTCAGATTGCGATTTAATGACGTTTATTCTAAAATCTTGCACAACATTAAGTGGGGCTTTTTTATTTAGTAGTTTGGTAAATTTTTATTGCTGTGAGTCGACTTTATAAATAAATTATACGAAAAAATTATCACAGATGGAGAAATCTATTATAACAATCTATTGCAATACGTAAAACCATTTAATCAAAACTACGTTTTATAGGTACGAGGACTTGTCAAAAAAGTTGCATTTTGTTTCGTTGATAAATTAATGCTTATATTAATTTACTAGTTTTAAGACTGCTGACTTGTATACATGCATATTACGACCAACCAGAAAGGTGTGCGTGAGGTTAGGAGGAAGCCGCAAAACTGTACATGGCTGTATCGGATTAGTCGGAGTAAGAGGATCGTTGAATCTGATTAAATGTCAAATGTGTCTTTACTTGTCACCTTTGCACAATGACACCGCCATTAGGACCGGAAATTCCCCATCACAGTCAGTGCTCTCAGATGTCTTTGTTTACGCTAACACGTGCACATGCTCACAGTCATGAGCATCATATGAGCTCTACAGTAAACTGCAGCGCTAGGCAAGGGATGTATTGGAATGGGACGTAAAGCATGACTCATCTGTTGGCCTACTCATGAAAGGACCCATGAGCATTAAGTATTAGAGCGAGAGCAATACTGATAGATATGATGAGAGAGAATAAGGTGGGTGGGAGGGAGTCATGAAAATAGAGGAAGTTGAGAAGGGGGAGGCAAAAAGAGGATGGTTAGGAAAGAGGAAAGTTGTTATATTGAAAGACAAGAGAGAAAGAAGGAAGTTGTTTTATTGAAAGAAAAAGAGAAAAATGGAGAGAGAGCATGAGGGGGATAGAAAGGGTAGAGTTAAAATGTGAACGGTCCTAAATGACTTTTTTAAAGTTCGCACCAAAGATTTTGACTAGTTCAGCATAGAAGCAAAGTACATTCCAAGAAAGATGAAGTCTTGAAAATGTGAGAAAGGTTAGTTTATATCGGACGAAAGAAAATGGGAATACGGAGAGTCCAAAGGCAATGGTTAGAGGCTGCAAATATACGAATAAACAAAAAATCACATTTGCAAAAAAGTACTGCACTTGGAAAGCAAATATAATCACATTTGTAATAAAAGAAATATATGTAACAAATGGACTACAAAAGAGATACCAATGTATGCATCTTGTTAAGTTTAATACTGTAAAGACATCGGAAGTATCTTTTCATTACAGGTTTTCAAGCCGATAAACGTTAACACGAAGATAAAATCTTGAGGAGAAATTTTTTCACATGAATTATATCGTAGGCAAGTTGAGAGCATGCGAAATATCACACCAGATCTAGATCTAGAAGCGACCCAGGGTCAATGTATGTATGCCCTGCTACACAAACGGCGCGTAAAGCATACACTTCGAGGCGCTATATAATAACTGTTGCTATTAGAATTGCTGTTGTTGTGATGGTGGTGGTTGCTGGTGATTTTGTTGTACTTGTCAGTGCCGTTATAGAATTTTTGTTGATTATTTTGAAGCAGTTGTAAAAATTATATCAGAATATTAAATCTGCATGATGTTGAGCAACATTTGAGCATGAAAGAGTTCAAATGGCAAAGATGTAAGACATTTTATACAATTAATACGGGCTATGATCGAATTATCCAGCTAATGAGAACCTACAGCGATTTCATTATCTGCAATGACGACTGGCCACACACATAGAGGTGAAAACATCAATCATCATCACACAAAAACTCAATACCATCAGGTTAATTGACATAGACAAAATACTTCTGAAAGTATAGTGGTGCGTCGGAAGATAACAAAGAGATAGAGAGAAAGAGAGAGAGAGAGAGAGAGAGA
>BMAT01003095.1:330438-340642 GCA_019649035.1 Elysia marginata
ATAGGTACAGGCCAGCGCAGAATCACACCAGTCAAGTAAAAAAAGATAATGTGCATGACGTTGAGCCCCTTGTTTGCGTCGAACTTTCTCTGGACGAGGCTCATCAAAGTCTCTCCATTCGGCTGACTGCTGCTTTGTTTCAGGATCCCAGGAATACACCCAAGTCTCATCACCAGAAATTATCCGATCCAAAAAGTCATTTTACTCAGTTTGAAATCCCCGCAAAAAGTTTCTAGAAAAATTGACCCTTGACTCCTTCTGCTCACCTGTCAGCAAATGTGGAACCCATTTTGAAAACTTCTTCTTATTATTCAGTTTGTTGGTTAGAACTCTAAACACGGACGTTCTAGACATCGATGTTCCCGTAGAAATCTCCTCACAACTTTTTCGTCTGTCATCACTCAATGAAACGAGAACTTTAGAAATGTTTGCATCCCCGCATGCTGTCACAGGTCGGCCAGGACGAGGTTCATCTTCCATATCACCTCGTCCCTCTGAAACAGCTTTTACCCACTTTCTTACCGTCTGAATAGAAGGAGCATTTTTTCCTAGAACAGTCACTAGGTCTTTGTGAATGCATGATGCATCTTTTCTCAAAATAACAGAAAATTTTATGATGACACGGATGTCATATCTTGAAAAATTTTGGTATGCCGGTGAGCTTTCTATTATGCCGGCCATTTTGCTCCAAAGGACTTCAGAAAAGGAAATGCTAATTTGTATCCGTTCAACATAGAGCCACAAAATTTCAATGGGAATTTTCAAATGGTTTGATCCTTCAGTATGCTAAATTTCATGTATATAGCTTAAGCGGTTTTGATTTTATAGAGTAGGGAAACTTATTTATGAAACGGACCTCGTATCTTGAAAAACAACAGAGGAGCAAAATAAATCGGTTAGATTTTATAGCTTAGTTTGTTTGTTTTGTTTTGAAGGCACTCTCCGCTCTTAACTTTTTAGATGACAATTACAAAGCCCGGGTCTTGTGCGCAGGTTTTCTGAGTCTAGAACGGTTACTAAGGCCAACCCAGACGTAAAATCCTCTTTCACAGAGCGAGGGCGGACAGTGTACGAAGGTGGCGGTGCATCTCAATCCGTTTAGGACTGTCCTCTCTCTCCCTTTATGAAAGTATGAAGGGGGTGACGTGCAGATCTTCACTACAGTTCGATCCTTGCAGGGCTGTTTTCTCACCTCCTGAGTGTATGGAGTGACATGCCTTCCTTCGATGCAGCTCGATTCGTGCAGGACCGTCCTCTACCCTCGTGAGTGTAATTTAAAGGAATGACGTGCCTTCCTTTGCTGCAGCTCGATCCGTGCAGGACTGCCCTCTTTCCTCTTGGGTGTCAGGGGTGACGTGTCTTTCTTTGTTGCAACTCGATCCGTGCAGGACTGCCAACTTCCCTCCTGAAATCGCTTCCTGACATCCTCCGCCTCCGTGGCACCTTTGGCGATAGTGCTTAGCTTAGCCGTGTGGCCAGCTGCAAGAATCTTCTGAATACGCTCATATGCTTCAAACGTTCCAATTCTAGTTCCACTTTAGATTTTGAGTCATAATGTGTTATTGTTGTTGTTGTTGTTGTTTAGAAGAGCGAAAAAAGATAGCAAGGCACAGAGAGAGAAGCAGAGACAGAATAGTAACTTAAATGGAATTGACGAGAGATGCGGATAACTAAGTACTTTTCATTTGCATTCAGGTTAAAAAGTTTGGAACTTGACTCTCAACTGCTAAAGTTGACTTTCGAAAAGTCATTAAGCATATTATGTTGTGAACCTCTTAGTATACATGTATAGTCATAAAAGAAAAATTAATAAAAAGATAAGTAAAGAAGAAGGGATAAGGCCTATGATGCGTGACTACAATGGCTAGCTCTCATGCATCAAGGCGTAAGGAAAATATTTGTTCTTTGGTGACGTTTCAGGAAAATGACGTTACTGGCGTGCTCAAAAGCATATTCTCTTGGGAGAGAAACAAAATAATGTCCAGATGGGAATAGGCCAGTGTAGCATTCCATTATCGTAGATATACATCAGTCGAGTACCCTGATTCTCACAAGCTAAAGGAACACACATAGTGCTATGTTAAAAAGGAAAATGCCGATAACCTGTGTAATTTTAGTAACATGATTAGTCTCTAAAATTGCCGACTTTGGTATCAATACGAACATGAACGAGTTTTTTTTTAATTAATATGTTTTAATTTTATAGTCAAGCTGATAAAAGTCGGGAGTGTTTTAACTACCTGTTTATGTCATATGTCTCGCGCTCAGGCTGAAAGAGTTGGAAGTCGGAAATTCCTTTTTGAAAAAACGCAATTTTTAATGGGTTTTTTTCTTCTTTTCTTATTTTTAGAATACAAAATTTTTTTAGTATCTTTACTCTAAATTTTGATAATTATGTGAACTTTTCGACGCTTGGAAGCATAGAAAAATGTCTTGTGAAAAACAGTGACGTTTTAGAAAGTGAAAATTCCGACATCCTTTATGGTTTGTGTATGTGGATAGTTTTTCTTTATTTCTTTCATTTTTATTGGTTGAAATGTGCTATAGTGAAAGGATAGCCAAAGTAAGTTGTTATAAGGAGCAATAAGAATCAAACATAAAGAGACTATAACCCTGCATAATGATAATAATACAAAGTCGGTCGACCTGCCTTTCTATAATTAAAAAGCGTTCGAAGATTATTCGATTTCGACAAGTTTGTCTTATGCAGTACACAATTTTATCCCAGAGAATGAAATGAAAGAAGTATAAAGACAAGTATGGGGAAAGCTCCATGCACGTGCATGATGATACCTGAAACGCGTCATGAGTCTGGCTCCTTTGAGACCAAAAGCCCTGTTGTTTTCTTCTCGTTGACTAACCCTTGCTCCAGGGCTATGAACATTGTAAATAGACAATTGATCGAACAGATAGCACGGACGAACATCTTACCATAATCTTCCCATTAGAAACTGTACTTTTCTCTATAAGAGGGGATAGGTTTTGCAGAGTCCATGAATACCAAAGTAAGATGCCACAAGCATACTCTGTTCCAGCGTCTTAGAACAGAACAGTGCTTACTTGGTTCAGGCACGTCGAGACAATTCCAAACAGAGATATCATATGACTTCTGTGATGAGAAGAACCATTGTTTTGGCTTCTTTGTCTGCTCTTTTTTTGTTTTTGATTTGTTATCTTGGAATTTTCGTGAAGGTTTTTTGTCGCACTAGAGATAATTATAGCACCACAATGTTATAAATATAGACTCTATCTTTTGAAAGCATAAAGAAATAGTTTCCGATTTAAAAAAATTTAAGAGCCCAAAAATTCAATACGAAGGTTTCGGAGCTTTTTGTGGTTCGATCAAGGGATATTTTTGGCTGAGGCTTTTATCCGTGACTCGTAAAGACATCGTTTTACAATAAATCGAGAAAAAGAGATAAGCGTTGAAATCGTTTCTTGTTCAAGATTTAGATTTAGGGAAGACAAAAAGACAAGTACAAGACATTTATCAAGCCCCAGGCGGCGTTAACACTTGTGGAAATGGGCTATACATAACATCCATCTGACACGCACGGCCTCCCACTACAAAAAAATAAAGTCGTGGGCCGAGCTTCCGATTTACTGCCTCACCTTGTTAAGAAGATCTTTTCTTGAACGAAGTCACGAAATCGTTAGGTCATACCCCACCCCCTACCCCAACCACTCCCACCCTATACATACATGTTTTGTGTTTTTCGATAGGTTGAAGGATTGTCTGCTATTGACAACGACCAATACCTGAGAATTATGAGATATTAAAACAACATTTTTCGTTTTTAAACAATAAAGATTGACCTTATTAAGACTGCGGTGAGCTGATCAAGTCTCGGGTCTTTTTATACAGGTTTCATGTAATCTTTTAACGTTGTAAGCATGGGAAAATAGGACCACATCTTTGTAAATATCAAAGTTCTACTAAAATAACTTTATACATGTATACCAAATATGATTTCTTTGTTTTGCCTTGTCTTCATTTCCAGTTTCATTTTCATTCTGTTTAAATTTTTACCATTTCTTGTTTTGCTTTTCCTGTGTCAATTCTCCGATGTCATTTAATTTAGACCCCCACCTCCCATTCCTCTTTCTCTCTCCTTAATCCCTCTCCCTTACTTGTTATATCTCTCATTCTTTCAATCTTAAAATTTCACTCGACCAATAATTGCCTCTTTCTTTCTTCCGCACAAAATATTCTTTCTCTCTTTTATCTTTGTTTTGGCTCCGTTACAATTTTGACATAAGAATTAATACTCTTGATAACTCCATTAACTTGTGCTGAAGATCTGCTAACTTGTCTCGTTGACTTTTCTTTACCAAAATACGTAAACATTTAAACGCTAAGCCCCTGCTATATCAAAACTAAAACATCTAGCTATCTTGCTAAGAAGGACTTCTGGTTTCGAGCATCCTTCTCTCACTCGTTAATCTAAAAAATTGGAAACTTGCCCAGTTTTGCACGTCTTGTGAACTGATGAAGATAAAATAGTAACTCCGTACCTTACCCGCCATCCCTTTAGGCTATTGATTCCTCCTACTAGGGATAGGATATCTGATGTACAATGAAACTCAGGCCGTTAGGTTTTGCATGCTCCTGGCTTTGGAATACCCGAGGGTGATCTAATATGCAGTATCAGAGGAGAGATAAGTGCCAGAGATAAGAGATACGCTTACGAATTGGGTACATGTAGCTACAGAACACGGGCCGAATAACCAGCACCAAAATGAAGGTAAAAAGAATAATAATTACAACCAGTTATGATGCTTATGCCAACAATATGATAAGAACGATAGGCAACTCGAAAACAGTTTGGTAAGTGCAGTACTGGCATCGCATCATTTTCCAAGTCAGCTCTAGAAAGACTTTACTATTCATTGTGGACAAAACTCAGCTTTTTACTAATTGAGGCTAACCTAACATAGAAGAGATAATTATAGTTTGAGCGGCTAATACTCTAAACGAAGATCACATTCATTAAAACGAAAAAAATGCCATAGCGTTGAAAATCGACTAGTAAAAAGAGAATTTCAAAAAGCATTATTTTACAGGTATAAAAACGGTTAGATTAAAAAATTCTATGAAATTCAAAACATTTTATTTTGTTTCCTTGTTTTGTTTTGCGATAGACGCGCCGTAAATCTTGACTTTTCGGGTTGGTTTTGTTAGTGTTTGCTTTTTACCGCTATTCTTTCCTGCCAGACTGTTTTGTGTGATGAGCTAGGCTGCAGGGTGTTGGGATCGCTGCTGGATATTTGAACAGTTCTAATCAATTCCACAAGCATCAAACAGAAACTACAGGTCGGCTCCATTTATTCGTTTAAATTACAGGCATGGCTGGGTTGATAGACCTTTTCTGTATAGGTCCAATGTTATGGCGAAACCAATGTAAATAAAAAGCTTGACGCGTTGCCTTGACAAAAATGATAAAAATGTAAGAACAAAATATTGATTCCACCAATTTTATTGTTTAAGCCACCCCGAATAGTTTTATTTTTAGATACATATACAACGTATTATTACCGCGAGTGTTTGGAAATCTGATCATACTTGTTGTTTTTTTTTTTATCAATTCTTTGAGGGATTTCTGATATCGTGTATCGTTATATTTATATATTTGGTGAATTCTTATACCGTATACAAAATATTGGACGCACCGTTATTAGGTTAATTGTATACTTTTAGGTAACTGAAAAAAAATGTTGGTTTGGATTTGCTTGTATTGTAATAGCTAAATACTATATGTGTGACCTATTTCGTGTGAACGAAAAATATTCTGCAAAGCCTAGATTTTATTTGACTAGATGGGAATAGTCATGGTTAGACTGCCACTCTAAAAATAGAAACGTACATGATATCGTATACATTAAAAATGGAAGGAAGAGCAAGAAAAAGTTGAATTAAAGCAACCACTGTATTTCTGAATTAATCATTCAGTGAATGGTAAAAACCACCTTACACTCACTCAAACAAGAAGTCATCAATTGAGCTCCCCCAGTGGAAAGGTACTTACAGAAAAATGACTATGGAATCTTTTCCAGCTTACAAGTTCCTCAGCTTCTGCTAAACAAACATACAAAACCTTCCTTGTGGCCCAAAAACGTCTTCGCTGTCAGGAATCAACGCGAGGCTCATGCAGGGCTACTCACTCAGCCAACTACCTGTCTTGTGAATGGCTTCTTTGTTCTTTATACTCGCTTCACTAGATCTGGTGGGTTTAGTCAATTTTCTATGTCCGGGTAAAGGTCGACCCACGATGGGTTTTTTTTTTCGTTGATAAAAACTCTCAGATGATGCCTTACAGTTGTTTGGATTTGTACAAAATCATTGAGTTTTTTTTCCTTTGCTGTCTGTTTTAGGTCTTTCTAACTTTTATCGATTGACTAAGTAGTGGCAAAAGAGTAACGTCAGTAAAATCGCTGTTATCATCTACCGCTCAACAGCATAACTGTGACAGTTGTATACACACATAGTCATACTTAAGCTACTAATTCTTAAGTCTTAGTCGTAACACGCACAAAGCAAAAAAGAGGTTTTAAATGGACAGTTTTCTTTACACCTAGTAATAGAGTTGTTCAATATGAAAAACACAGGAAGAAGTGTTAATTAAATTGTTTAGGAACACCCTTGAATCATTCTCTATTAGCAGCCTAGAGCAGCTCGGGGACGTATTAACGAGGATCTGTCTTTGCTTCCCAAAAGGATGAGGTCGTAATAAAAAAAAACAAATCTACGAAGAAGTAAACGATCTTGTCGGAATAAATCTAATATATGTTTACTTAAAAGATACGGTCGGTTTGCAAACGTTTTCAGGAACAGATTTTTCTCTGTGTTTGGCAAGGAAGTTTTATCTTCATGTGTATGTTGATGGTGCCCGACTGCCTGTCTCATAATGAAAACATTAACATCGGAAGATTGATGCCTGAAGAGGCGGAAGGGCTTGGTTTGTAAATTGCACCAGCCTTAATAAAAAAAAGGTTTTCGCCGTGGTTAGTGATGTTTTGGTGTTTTATCTTAAATATATTTATAATAATTGCATCTTAGCCACATTTGTTTTATGAGAAGATTCCTCGATAGCAACCTAACATGGTGCATGATAGTTGTTTTCAAGGTGGTGAATTACCATCACCTATGTTCATGTTTTATTGTCTCAGAGGAGCATAGATCTGCGTTTTGCCTTTTAAAAAGTCCTCACGACAAGAAAATCAGGCGTGCTTGTTTTGTTTGAAGAAAATAACAGATAGCCCTGTAATTATTGACCTAAAGCTTTCTTATAATATTTCTATCGTATCCTTAAACACCCATTGTTTTCCTCACCCTCCGAATAAGTTATAGTGGGGTTGGGGTCGATATGGTGGTTCTATTAATTTTTTTATTGTTGAGTGAATTTATGTGAATTTGTTACAGTTTTTTCCCACATGCCTTTCTTATTTTGTAACTTAAGGACCCAGTTGGTTAGTTATGTGTGTGTGTTTTGCTTTTCATATGATTTGATACTTTATTTAAAGATTAGTAGTTATTTCTACCCTTTCTCTCTAGTCAAGTCGCGAGAGAGGTACTCCACTCATCCGCGACCCATAAGGAGCCGACCAGTGTCACCAGACCGAAAGGGTGTGCTCAGTCTATTCTAGTCGTGACTTTGTTCGTAATTCCCCCTGACCTATGTTAGATAGTTACAGAGGTAGAAAGAGAGGACTTTAGAAGGAGAGGGATATGTTTTGGTTTGCTCCTCTTGGTCGGACCTTGAGGTCGGGAGTTCAGGGTTCTTCATTTTTGGTTAAAAATCTAAAGAGAAATAATTAATTGTAGACATTTTATAGGATTACATGAAATTTTGTAGCGCCTTTACGGCTGCTGATAACAGAATTTATTACAGATGCCAATGACTATTAACAGACTAGTTTACTAAAAGTAGATAAAAATGTCTTGTGACATCAATGGTTTGGCCACAATACAACGTGTGTGCACCATTGGAACGTGATAACATGATTAAAACAGGGTGGTATTTAATTGATAAAATCATTTTCATATGCAGCTCCTCACGTTTGGAACTCGCTTCCTCTACCCATTCGACAGATCAAGGACTCGCTGAAGTTAAAGTCTGCGTTAAAAACGCACATATTCCAAATGTATCTGTCCTTTTTATAAAAGCGCTATATAAATGTTCTTCATTATTATTATTATTATAATTATTATTATTATTTTATTATTATTACTTTATTATTATTATTATTATTATTATTATTATTATTATTTATTAATTACAACTATAAAAGGGAGTACCTTAATCTACAAATGTTTAATTATTTGTGACATTCTTTATTAGCATAGCTTTGTCTTCCTCAGCTTTTGATTAATTGCGTAAATTTCGACTTTATGTTTTTATAATGAAAAAGCTTTAAGAAAAAGAAAACTTAAAAGAGACCAGCGGCTGGCATTGAGGAAGGGTTTCTAATTAATATCCCAGTCGGAAGAGCACACCGACTTGGACACCTTTGCTAGCGCTCTGGTATATTCGTTTACTGGGTACACCTTGGTGGTCTCTTCTTCATTACAGCGTACTCTCTTTTTTTTTGGTTATAGGAATTGTGATGGAATCACAGCAGCTGCTTTTACTGTCACTGATTTGTGTTTGTGTTACCATATGCCTACATTTCCACATCTTCCTTTCTCTAAAAACTTAACTGTTGTTTTCCTTAATATTATGGCACCTATTGCTGCTGTTACTACTTATCACTATTACTACTACTACTACTACTACTACTACTACTGCTGCTGCTGCTGCTGCTGCTGCTACTGCTACTACTATTAAATATACCACATATACTAATACTACATAATTATACTACTACTACTACTACTTATACTTCTTCTACTACTGCTTAATAGAGTGGCACCTATTGCTGCTGTTACTACTTCACACTACTACTATACTACTATTACTATAACTACTATGACCACTACGACTGCTACTAGTAATACTACTATTAGAGGATATGTAAGCCAAAATATTATGACTTTTTGTAACCTTTGATCAATTATTTATCATTAAACTACAACCAGTATATTATCCTAATAGAGATCGAATCCAAAAGTATGTCACTATAGTTCAGATAACAAGATAAATCCAAAAACCTCCGACCAGACTTTCTATCGACTATTCACGTAAGAGATGTACATTCATTGGGTGCCATAGCTGCCACGGTAGGAAGTAAGGATATTCCCTTTGGTAGTTTGTATCGATTAGTACCACTGGCCATGTACAAGTTTAGACAGACTTCGGGCTAGAGTTCGCCCCACTAGAGTTATACATTGTACTGCGATTGTTAAAGATGTTAGAAATTCGCATCTCTCATATAAGATAAGTCGAGGAGAACATTCTTAATGCTACCTGATCTTTTAATTGACACGTTCTGGTCAAAGAGAGCTACAAAACCATACAGTTACGGTGCTTCTTACACTCTTTTCAACATAACTTTCGACAACTTTACCGACCAGTATCAATTTAACCACCACTAAAACTTTCTCATTTAGTCATAAAGGATACGATTGAGTTTGTTTTAATCTCAAAATGAGCATAAACAAATGGAAGCGTACAAAATTACTGTGATAGCATTTTGTGGGGTTAAGAAAAAGAAAGAAGGGGTTCTAACGTGGAAGTAGGTTAGGTTGCAAAAAGAGGGAGGGAAAGGGGGGGCATAATTATGCACTTCGAATCTCGTCGAAGCGTCTGCATGTTGGGAATAACCGGACGCTTAATAAGCGGATTCCAGAGATCACATGATTCCATATTATCTAACGTAATCACCTAGATATACAGACTTGGGGAGAGAGATAATATCAACATCAATGGGATCATAATCATTGTTATTACTGCTATTATTATAATTATCACTGTAAATTATTACTGTTCAATATTATTATTGTTCCTTGCAATTACAATTGCTGCATTTATCATCATGATTTTTAGTTAAAGCTACCATAATTACGATTGCAATGAAAATAACGATGATGAAAGAAGGATAAATGAATAAAGTGCCGCAACAACAAATAGTTGAGAAACAGGAAATTAATAAATTGAGGAAAAGACATTTAAATTACGTCACTTTCTTTCCAGAAGAACAGTCAATGACTGGCGGGAGGGGGTGATGGGTGATTGGGCTCAGTGGCAATGGTTCAGCCAAAACGATA
>BMAT01003095.1:362630-379614 GCA_019649035.1 Elysia marginata
AAATTTGACGAAATCTTAAAAATTCCTTAATAACTATTATCTATCTTCGATTGCGAAAACTAAGATTTAAAAAAAGTAAGAACTATTGATTTTCAACTACACGCTACTTTTGTGTAACCAAAAGTATTCATTAAAGTTGATTTGCAGTCACGACAACTGTGGGTGTAAAATATTTTGTTTCTGTGGCGGCATCTAGTGTTCTTTATGGTTTTATCAAGGTCAAACTAGTAATAATAACAGTCAAAATTGTGCTAGTTATAGTTTAGCTCCACGCTTTGTTTAGTCTTTGAGTTTCATTTTTTCTTTATTCTAGTTGTTACTTTATTTTCCGTTTGTTTTTTGCTTTAAACCTTAACCCTTTTTCCTAAAAAAAAAAGGAAAAAAAAACCTTGATGTTCTGTCGCATTGTTCATTATCTGTTCACCTCTGTGGCGTGACTTAATTTTCCGTGACCAAAGACATCATTTCCAGGACATGGGAAGATATCATCAAAACCGTGCGCCCGATCTCAGCCTCCTCTAATCCTATCGAGCTTGAGGTCGAACTGCCGAGCCGTACCTCTTCCCAGAGCAGGCCAATAGACAGCCGCAGGCAGAAAAAAAAACAGACATGCAGACAGAAGGTGCTCCGGCATAGAGACTTCCCCTATTATTCTGGTTTTTTAAGCGCATGTTTAATGACTTTGGTTTCTACAGTACGTTTAAAACCAACTTTATGGTTGGTTATCATCTTGGCCGTAGAATCCATACAATATGCAATGTGAATCTATGATCTAGTTAACCTAAATGTAAAGGGATGATTAAAAACAAGATTGTTGCCCAATGTTTGCTACAAGGCAGATTAAAGGATAGCCAAAGCTGTATTGCTCATTTAAAATGCATAGCAGTTTTACAAATGATAATGTGCTCCTTATGTCATGTTGCAACACGCGAAAAATAAAGGCAAAGTGTGCAAAAAAAAGCAAGAGAAGAAAATTCATACTAACAATCTGATAGTGTTTATATTTCTATGGTATGTTAATTGAACACGCTGGGTAACAGTTACGCATCAAAAAAGTAAAGCAAAGAGCATTTTCATAAAGCACTTTACACCAACTCTTAACAAGAGAACAATATTCTACCGAATGCTTGATTGCTTTAAGATAACGTAGTGATTTATGTCACACTGGCCTCGCACCTCTTTTGCTAACAACACAACCAACAATTAAAATATTCTGCGACATGTGCCACCTCTACTTAATGCCCCTCAAGTATGAATCAATGTTTTTGGTGAAATATTGGCACTTTGGTTTTCTGCTTTAGATTAGATGATATACGTAGTCAGTTCTGTCACGTTTTTTTTTATCTGTCCTTTGGGTATGTATTGTTTTTACCAAGTCGGTTGTTCTTGTCAATTACAGTAATTACCGACTAGGTTTCTCTGTTAATTATCTTGCGTTGTTGTGGTCTCTTTTGATAAGATTATGTGTTGAAAACCTTTTGAAAGCAAACGCCACTTGTTACAACGATTTTTAAGTCATTAATTTTCTTAAACGGCGTGATCACTCTAATGTTTCTTCGAATAATGACTCTGGGTGTATAAAAAACAAGATACTTTACGAAACGTACGGTGTTAATCACGTTCTGGCAAACATTACAATTGTCTGAATTTATCTAAAGCACCACCTGGGATTAGATCTCGCAATACGTTGAATGACAGATTAAGGGATGGGGAAAGTCAGGACAGTGCCAGAAAATGCCACAAGTACTACTGTATGCATGGGTTGTTTATGTTTTTAATTTTAATTTCCTACCACAGCAGTCTTCCGCGCCAATGAAAATAAGTTTTGAGGTTTCACGAAAAAGCAGTTCAAAACCATCCCTCTTTGTAACTATGTGAAACTGGACTGAAAGAGTATGAATTTCTGCGGCGTGTTTTTTTATTCTAGTTTTTGAAGCGGGCAAGCTTATTGCAATAACAAAATCTCAAAGCATATCAGGCTATCATTCTAAACAAACCCATGCGCATAATCAGAAACAATTGCTTTCTTTATCAAGCATTGACGTAAGGTTGTGAAAGATTTAAAGCATTTCTTTTTTAACTGTTTTATGAACTTTTATTTCATGAATTCTATTTAGACCTTTATCTTTTGGATAGGCAGTCGTGAAAATGGTGATTTACGGCATGGTTTGTCTGCTGATTGGTTTCGTTCCGCTGTTATAGCAGTCTACCTAGTTGCACGTCAAAAATTGGTTGCACCTCTCAATCTGCCTGTGTTTAGAGTGCAACAAGAAGTCTCAGCTAGTTTGCATCAATGCTCGAGGATTTGGTGCTCTATCTGTGACCACTTGGCTCCGATGTAAGATTGTTTTGTGATATCCCCTGATATGTAACACATGTACTTAGAAATTTGGCGAGGATAAAGAAATATCTTTCACGAATAATTTAATCAAACATAATGCATGACACATGCACAACATAATAGCCTTATCTTTGGTAAAAGGTGAAAATCTAAAAGGCAAAAAATATGGCTGTTTCATTTTTATCTTTAAAACCCATGCATTGGGAGCGTAAGCGACGCACTTCTAAGGGCATCTCATCAAAACTAGTCGCAGTTTGAGGGACATAGCTGAAGATTGACAGAAGCGTATTGAATGTCTTCTGGGAATAGCACCAGGGCAAGGCGATATCGAAATGAAAAACAGGACAGTGAACGTAGGGGATAAATAAATGAAAACTGTCGGTTTCAAAGCTAGGTTAAGCAGAGAATTATATATATCTCGACATTCGTGTTTATGTTTTCGCAGAAAGTGTGAAAAGTGAATTGAGACTTAAGTGTATTCTGAAGTTGCTGTTGACGAATCGATAAAGGAAATTATTTAAAACGAGAGGATGAAACAACAAGCGAGCATTGCGATCGAGAGACAAATATTGAGAAAAGGAGAAGAAAGAAAGGGTTATTTAAAGAATGTAAGAGAATGGGAAAGAGGGAATATGAGATACAAATACAAACATCAAGGGACACATATAATGTTCGGGTAAGTCAAAATCGGCTTACATTTGCATACACCTAGAGCTTTAGCACGTCGTAAAGACATACAAACGGAATCTTAATTGGATCATGTGGCAACGGTGTAGGTCGACAGAGTAGACAACTCTATCATTCTTATAAACAGCTCAACAAAATGCCAATTTTTCCAGTAAAAGTACCAATTGATAGAAGTTGCCGTAATGATAAGGCGATAATGCAAAATAAAACCGTACATCATCAGCAACTAATTGATAGTTTGATACAGGCCGAAACGCGTGTATAGGGAAAGCATTCCGCTTGTAGGAAACAAATTCATTTTAGTTTTAGATTATATACTTGCATACATTTACTTTTACTATATTGTTCAATAACTGATAAAAGGTGTCAACATTTCGCTTTCGCTCAGTCTACGTGCTGGATTCAAGTTGACTGTATACCAGCGTAAAAAAATCAATTCATATTTTCGCGGCATCTTTTTATTCATAGAATCGGTTACGAGGTAGTTTAAATGTAAACAATGTAAGGATGTAGGTAAAGTTAAACAGAATTTTCAAACATATTTTACGTCAACGCTATTAGGATTGGCTTTTTAAACGCTCGTTAATTTCATCAACATTTCATTTATTTTTTACAATTAAACTCAACGCTGCGTACCATCACAATTCCAATTAGAGTGTAGCATGTCAAAACCAATAAAGCGTAATTTATTCTCCCGGGGGACGTAATTCTTGCTGGATCTCAACTGCAAAACAAACAAAAGGCGAAGTTAAAGTAGTTCTCGTGTGCGGAGTGCCATGTTCCGTGCGGCAAGCCTCGAGCAGCACGGCTAACTACTCCAACTCAACTTGCAGCTCATGTGACAGATTAGTTTCCTTCTTTTGTTCTTCGAACAATCATGTTGCTCATCACTCTCTTCTTGTTTAAATTTCTTTTTTTTTTACGTGTTTTAAATTAATTTTGATTTAGATTTGTTTCAGATTTTGCTTTATACCGATGCCACTCAAGTTTTCTCTGCTGCCGTTGCCTTTGTTTGTCCTTTCCTCTTTTGAAGTGTGCATTTCCCTTTTGTTAGATATCTCTCTCCCTTCCTCTCTCAACTCTGTCTAGCTGACACACACACACACACAGAAACACACACAGAATCCCTTTTATTTAAGGGGTGGCATTTACTTCTGGCTTTGTGAAATCTCAAGCTTTAGACCCAGTTCGTTCAACCATTTCTGAAAACTAGGTGATGAATAAGTTTTAGCCGAAAACGATTGAACAGCGGCATCCAAAGTAAAAAGATTCAAAATCAAATGAGGGTGCTATGAAAACGACCCCTAATATTATCATTTTGGTAAGCTGCATATTTTGTTCGTTTAAATCATTTGAAAGCAACTTTAATCATAATTATCTTATGTTTCCGCTGGGAATGTTATGAGGCAAATAACAAACTCACTTTGTTCTTTTGCTTATAGAGGTGTTTACTATTACAGTATCTCTATCCTCTATACATATTATATTTGCTTTGGGGGGCTTTTCGGCAAATTAAGGACACTTAAGGATCCTAAACTACTAAACTCTCAAGACTTCCAATTTTTCATAAGGCGTCAAATAGATGTTTAAACCACACTTCGTTAACTAGAAATCAAGATTCCCTTTAGGCTTTTTCTTGGAAATGTTATTGTTTTCTTATTTATATACCCTTCATCGGCTTAAAAACGCCATAGTCAAACTTTCTAAAGCCATCGTCTGCATCGAAACACTTTCAAACAAGTTTCAAAAGAGTTCGTAAACGCTAAACCGAAACCAGCAGGCGGAGAAAGGAAGTTCTAGCTCTAGCCTAATCTCGAATGATACAAGTTTTACTAAAAAAATTAAATCAAATTGATTTGAATTATAAGGTTTGAAAAGACTCATCCATTTTTTAGATCTAGATCAAGATTTCAAATCTAGAGTGCTAGATCTAGCTAGATCTAAAACTTGGAGTCTAATCTAGATCAAGATCCAGGCTTAGTTTCTACTTCAATTTTAGAATATAGATCTAGATTTAGACTTTTCTAGAAGAGATGAGTATGAAGTTTAGTTAACTCAGTAGGAGGCCTAGGTTTAAAAATTCCTCAGGGAAAGACTATCACACAGCCGCTCTTTTTGGTTACTTACTACCAGATCTAGATCTACCGAAGCATCAGTATTAAAGTTTAGTTAAGTCAGTAGTAGACCTAGATCTATAGAACCCTCCATTCCATTGAATTGTATTTTCAACAACAGGCATTATTTTGCTCATGCAATGTAGCACTCTCAAGAACTCGACAAAAGGGCAACACTTCATACCTGGCGTCCACACTCACCAGGAATGTAGTCTAGAAAAAGTTTTTTTTAATTGATCTAATGGGTACGCCTATATTAAAATTAATCTTTTAATTGAGACACCAACTAAATCTGGTTCATTGATAAAAAAAAACTATTAATTCAGGTGATTTGAGGGTGTAGATTTACGAGGAAAGTCTCTCAGAGGCCATTGATATGAAGAATTATTTGTGGAGATAGTCTTTAAACGCTGTTCAGAGGAGCAAACTGTGCTGAGAAAATTTTTTAAGCGCTCCCAAGAGGGTGTAGATATACGGGGAAAGTCTCTCAGATGCTATTGATAGGACGAATTATGTTTTGAGATAGTCTTTCACTTACTGATACACGGGAAAAGTCTCTCAGAGGCCATTGAAAGGAGGAACTATTTGTGGAAATAGTCTTTTAAATGCGGTTTGGAGTAGGAAAAGGTTTTGAAGTTTTTCAGGCGCTCTCTAGAGGATATAGCTGTTCTGAGTAAGTCTCTCAGATGCTATTGGGAGGACGAATCATGTCTAGATATAGAGTTTCAAGTGCTGTATTACAGAAAAAAATGTGTTGAGAAAGTCTTTCAGGGGCTCTCTAAAGGATGTAGATGTACGGGGTAAGTCTCTCAGACGCTATTGAGAGGAAGAGATATCATTTGAGATCATCTTTAGGCCCTGTTTAGAGTAGGAAAATGTTTTGAGAGATTTTTTCAGGGGCTTTCAAAAGGATATAGATTTGTGGGGAGAGTCTCCTTAAGGCTTTTAAGAGGAAGGGTTATCAGATTGGTAGCTATCTTTTAAATTCAGGGACACATATTTTGGTATAGTATATTTCTGCACATAGGCCTGAAGGTCACCTCCGTTCATAGAACGGATGACCAGCTAGTTTTTTTTTAATATACATTATGGCTTACTTTCGCTAATGTTTGTATCGCACTGCATCTCTGTTTTAGCAAGTGGTTTGTTCTTCTGATAGTCAAACAATATAGGAATGTTTACCTGAAAAATGTGGTTTTACAAAATTTTCCAGGTTTTTTTTTAATCATGCCACTTGGTATCAATCTACTTTATGCAATTTGATAAAATAACATTTTGACGCAGAGCATGATTAAAAATAGGCAAAGCAAAGTATTTCTTCTTCTCCTTTTTGAAGCCGGGTGATTGTATTTACCACTGCAACAATTTACCCGGAAGTACCACTGAATGCGTTTTTACTGAAGGGCGCCAAAAAGCTATAGATTCCTGCAAGGTCTTTGTTAAGTTGATATCATTATCGATTTCTTTATAAAGGGGTTTAAAGGTCGAGCATGAGCAGACAAAAAGTTGCACACTTAGTCGTGAGCAAACTCTAACTCGTTTACTGCTCATTTGCGTTTTGCTCTGCAGAATCAATACATTGGGTTGACAAATGAAATCAATTCATTTTCCTGTTTTCCACAGACCCTAGTATAATAAAATCCTAATGTAGGAATCTTGTCGCTTTCTGTGCAGCACTAGAAATTATTTTGCAAGGTTAGAAAATTGCGTTGAATGTCAACAGTGTTGGTCTTTGCTCCAGAGCGGGCAACCGTCATGTAAAAGGTCATGCCACAAAGAACAAGTACAAGCGCGTCAGCGACGACGAAAATGCACCAAGAGGAAAACCGGAAGGACAGAGTGATTTACAGGACATAAATAACGACCGGTAGAGATGCAATAGTAAAATAGATAGATAAATAGATATATAACAATCATACCTAAAGGGAGCATTAAGCTCGAAATAGATTTGTTGTAGGTTTTGTCGATAACATAAGTCATTAATAATATATAGAAAGACAAAGAAACAGAGACAGAGACGGAGACAGAGACAGCAAGAGAGAGAGAGAGAGAGAGAGAGAGAGAGAGAGAGAGGAGAGAGACACAGAAAGAGAGAGAGAGAATACCGAAGCAATGCAGACACGTTGGATAGACATAGAGGCAGGTAATGAATTTACAGACTGACAGACAGACATTTCAGACAATATAGAGGTTGATAAGTACATTTTAGAGTTCCTGCTGAGTTCTGATCTTAGACTAAACTATTATTCTAAGTTGCTGATACACTACACGACTCCTAAATCCAGTGCCGCAGCCGTGAAATATCACACATATACTGCAGCTTGTTATCACTATGAGCTTCAAATACCGGATAGAGAAGTCAGAACTGTCTCTTCTATAACACATGAATGGTGGAAATTAGTGTTAACATAAATCTGACTCGTTGCTTGAGGTATAAATACGGTTTTCAATTAGCACAAGGATAATACAAAGTAGTTACCTTTACTGGATTGTTCAGAATTAGTCGGAAAGACTAATATCGAAGGATGATGCAGTCTAAATAAAGAGTATTTTAGATGAAGGCATTTTATAGTTATATTGAAAAATCAGAACCTGTATCGTTATATGCCAGTTACTCCCGAAATAGAGAAGTTATTGGCAATCTCAATATGCAGATACATTTTTCTATCTTATTTTATTACATGGTATTCCTTCTCTCAAGAACAACATAAATTTCCAACAATGCATTCTTGAAGTTTTATTAAGGCTAAAAGGCAACGTTTCATCAACTATTTCCGTCCTTCTTAATTTTTAAAACCATAATGGTTTTGTATTCAAGAAAGTAAAATATTGTTCTGGGTCATATTGCTTTCCGTCTTGACCGAGTCTGAAAAAAAATTGGTAGACGAAGAAATGTTGGTTTTTTTGCGTATTAAAAAGAAAAATCTACCAAGAACAAATAACACTGAGGAAATTTTTCTTTTAAAAGAAGACATGGTAATTAGCAGCGTAGACTGTTTGCATCATAAAGTATAAGAGACATTTAATTTTGGATTGAACGAAATGTATATATTTGAATCAATAAGAGAAATGTTTATATATTTTTGCAGCCTTGACTTTCATTTATCTATGTCTTGACTGTTATTTTTTTTCATAATGAAAGACAATAATTACCTAGACATTTATCTTATCGAACTGGCTACCTAAAATTTCTTGCAGGCGCCTCCTATAAATGCACTTTATTAGCGATAAATAAAACTTACCACAAAAATTGTAGACCAAAAAGTCTTAAGACATTGTACTGTTGTTTTTAGATTAAATTTCATGGGCATTTAGAAGCTACAAAGATTCAAAGGATTTAGGTAGGGAGTCTTCTGAATACGGTGGGTGCAATGTGCTTTGTTTGTCTAAAGGTATGCTCAGAAATGTACAAATGTAGAAAACTATTCAACAGCCGTTGGCACTGTTTCAGATGGACAAGCAAACCAACGTAACGAAAGTTTAGACAAGTAGCTGATAAAGTGAATCAAGTTTGCTAAAATGTAAACGCAGTTAGTTATAACAATAATTAAGTCTTCTCTCGTTTCATATTAGTAAAACTTTGATTATTATATATTAACAAACAACAGTAAACGGTTTTGTGTCTGCATTAAATAAGGAAGTATGCTAGATTGGTTATGGGTTTTTTTACAATTCATTGCGGATGAACATCTTAGCAAGATGATTAGAAGCTTAGGCCCGAGCCCATGTTTGTAATTTCCATGTAAATTCGTTGTTCCACGAAAATGAATGCTTTCCAAACTATGATTGATTCGACAAGATCTTCAAAAGACTACCCAGAGCCCATAATTACAGTGTATCGACCGCGCATCATCAGGTTTCGACACTCGGTGTTTCCTTTTCTTTCATCCCCCGCCGCTTTCAGATAAAAAGACAATATTGAATTTATGGAGTTAACATTTTCCTAGAGCTTTTTCAAAGGCATTATCGATATGGAGAGGCAAGCATGTCTGAAAATAGAACACTATTGATGATGACAGATACTTTGGCGAGCACAGAAGTAGAAATAAAATACCGTGAACAAAACTTCTGTAGAACAAAAACAAAGAATAAAAATCAAGAGTGAATGGCCGAGTTGATATGATTATAAGCATTCTAGTATTACTCAATTCAGCTTGAAAAAAATTCATACCATCCTCTCATATAAATTTTATGTGAAAGAAACTATATTTGTAAAATTTTATTATTTTGGTGATGAAGATGAAGAGTTGAGGGATACGTATACACACATACAATATTTAGGCATGTTGATGTGTTGAAACAACACTAGGTAGGCAATAAAAAAGAAAGGAAAAAAGCCAGAGGTCTGTTCAGGGTTTTTCCCTCTCACGCAAGGCTGACAATGCCAAAGCATTTCTATATTTATAAATGATAAACCGATGAACTGGTTTTATGCACGAAGGATCCTAAAATTATTCTATGCTTAACTCAACTATTTCCATTCTCCATTCGTGGGCAGGCGGATGGCAAGATTGGGTACTACTACTACTTTGTCCTGCAGTGAAATCTCTTTTTTCATTCTACAATCATCTTTTTTTACTTCTTCCTTTTGTTCTCTTCATTTTCTCCTTCAATTCCTCCCTGTCCGCTTTTTTGTTGTTGTTGATGATGTTGTTGTTGTTGTTGTTTTTCTTCTTCTTCTTCTTCTTCTTCTTCTTTTTTTCTTCTTCTTCTTTTTTTCTTCTTCTTCTTTTTCAGAAGCATTTTGTTCTCCAAGTCAAATTTTGATTTTTTTTAATTGTCTTTTTATCTTGTTGTCTTTTGTATCTTCAATTGTGGAGGCTCTCTTTGTTTTAGCGAAATGTTGGTTTTCAGACCAGATCGATGGAAGTGGTCGACCGCTAATCTAATGAGAGACATCCAGGCAAAGTTAAATTTGTTGGTTGCTGCTGCTGTTGCTTTGTTTGGATCTAGCTTTTTCACGTTAGAATCGGCTTTTCCCTCTTTTTTATTTTGACTTTATATTCCTGCGACCGTAATAAATTATTTATTCCGCTTTCGCATTTGTATCCGGAGTTTCTACTACCCTGTTAGTGAGAATATGTGATAAGTTTTTAGAAAACCTGAAAATGAGAGTTTCAATATTTTTAAGAAGGCAAAATTAAATCCTTCTCAATTTGAAACTCAAAATCAAATGGCGAAAATCCGTTTTGTTTCGTTGTTTTTAAACAAACTCACTTCATATGTCTCTCGCGCGGGGCTTTTCTGTTTTCTATGCTTCCAAAAGTAAAAAATTCCATAAAATTATTAATAATTTGAGGAAAGATATTAACACTTTTGATCATTTAAAATATAGAGAAAAAGAAGAAGAAATTGACCGGTATATAGCATATTCTATAGGAACGAATTTCTGACTTTCGGCTCATTCAGCCTGGGCGCAAGCCAGGTCTTTATTTCTTTATTCGTCTTTCAACGCCACCATCGCCCCAACCCCTCTCCCCAATTATTATTGCCATCTTTAAATTCCGCGATGTCTGTTTCCGTGGGTTTTTTTTCAGTCAATCATCATTCATTTCTTTGTTAATTCACTTTCTTGTTCTCTCTTTTACGCTCCGCATTCGGTTTTTTTATCTTACAATAGAGGCAATGTAGAAGATTAAGTTCCTAGCTCTAGGCAAATAAAAAGTGATTCTATGGCCTTAAAAAGCTTCACCTTTAAAAAAATGGAAGAAAACTTGACAAGCAGACCTTAGAGGCCGTAAGGCTAAAACGGACGAAAACATGACACGTAATAAGCCTAATGGAAAGAAAGTGGCGCTCAAACCCTAGACTAGATCTAGACTCTAGCTCAAAATACCTTCTACTAGTTCTAGATCTAGCTCTAAAGCTAGACAACCTAAGTTGATTACTCGATCTTATTCATATTTTGCCATTTAGCCTAGATTCTATATCTAGATCTAACCTAGAGTCTCTGTCTAGATTTAACCTAGATCCTACAGCATAAAAAAAAGAAAATTAGAAGCGGGCGAAACTGTAATTCATTTGTGTGCGTTCTTCCACCGACTATTGTTTTTCGAAATGTGTTAGTTGCGTCCCAAAAAATCAGCCCCATACGATGTCTATTTTGCAACATAGGAGCTTATAAGTTAGTTCTGTTCCTTTAAAACTAAGTGTAATATCGAATGCAGGTAGGAAGAGCAAAGTACAAACCTCATGCTTCGATTAAGCAAAGCAGAGTTAGCCAAGTTTCGTGGAAAGGGGGAGGGGGGTGATAAAAACTACCTTTCTTATTATACTTTAGCAAGGCTAACAGATATGGCGTCATTTTCGAAGCAAAATTTATAGCGGAATGAATACTTACTCTAATTGAACAGGGTACGATAAGCGGATTGCGATAGAACCGATGGTTTATGAGCACATTCAATCGAAATTTTTAAATAACGTACAGCTTGACGTGAACATAGATTGTATTTTTAGGCTTCAGACCTTATTCTTTGAAAGACATTTCGTTTTGAAGAAAACAATGACTTTATTGGACTTTTCAACACAAAGGTTGTTAAGGTTGGTCGGAAAAATATTTTAAACGCTATAAACAGTTCTGTTTCAATTTCTCCTACATCATTTTATGCATTGACCTAGGGTCCAAAACTCTATATGGCTACTGGCTGGTGCCCTGGTCCTTGAGACCTAGTTGAGCCAATTGCTCTGAGCCTTTAATATTTACCTAACACTTTAGGCTGCGTTTACACACTTTATCTGTTTTCTGGCATTCTTCGATTGATTTACCCTGAAGCTCGGTGCTTTATCTTGGTAACAATTACATCACTCTAGACTGATGTATAAATGATTATCAGGTTAAGTAACATAGCTTTATTAAGAGAAAGACGTAACCATGTAATGAGACTATGACCTATGTCAATTTTCTCCTTCTGCGCGCACTGTTGATGCCATTGGAACGTCAGAACAGGATATAAACTTCTTGAAAATAAAATCAACTTTGTCTAGTGGTACAACTCTTGAAGCAAGAAACTCCTCAAATAATTTCATAGCATGGATTTTAAATAGAAATTGTTTCCCCAGCTTAAAGGAAGATGATAATGTTGTGTCCTTCGCTCCCGACGCAGGATTTTGGTACCGTAATATAAAATTAAAAGTTTGATTTTTGTAGGCTTGTCCATAAACTCTTTTGGAAGGAAATTAATAAATTTCTCAGCAATACCAGATTAAAGGTGGAAGTCTATTACCAGTCTTTTTATCAAACCATGCTAAGCCCCTTCTCCCACCTACTCACATGCACTCACTCCCATAAAAAAGCAAAATAACCTCTACAATATAATTATATCATCAGAGAGGCTTAACAAATATTTCTTCCTCTACAGACATTTTTGCTTTAGTAAGGACACCCCCCTCAAACTGTTTGAATCGCTTATGATTTGGTCACTTATGCAATATAATTATAGCACTTTGTGATTACTACATGTATGTTGGTATGCGCATACAGTAATAATTATGAACATATAAACTCCACGCCAGGCAAAACGTTCTTCTCCAATATGCCTGTAGCCTGCTAGGTAATCAGAGACAGGTGCTACCATGTTGGTACCATGGCCAGAATCTCCAGAACTGCTACAGCTCATCACCTAAGTATCGGCATCCGCTCTGTGGATGGCGTGGTCCAGTAATTAACAGACACAGGCCAGTGCGGAATGCCATGGCAGACTCACGTTTACTACTCCTAGCCGCCTCTCAAGCGTCCCCGGCGCTCACACTCTGCTCATTTAGTGCTGGTTTTACCGTGCACAAGAATCCGGGAGATTTGAGAGCGCTGGTCTTGTTCGCAGTGCTAAAAATTTGACTTTCAGTTGATGCCATTACCGCT
Source organism: Elysia marginata (assembly GCA_019649035.1). NCBI lineage: Eukaryota > Metazoa > Mollusca > Gastropoda > Plakobranchidae > Elysia > Elysia marginata. The sequence continues at coordinate 375,631 of BMAT01003095.1, forward strand.
TGGTTAGATTGGAGAAGACCGTGCAGTTTGACCAACCTAGACAGTTTTGCACATTGACTTCCATGCCAGGCTCAGGCGTTAAATTCAACATAAATTTTCGTTTAACGGTCTCATTGGCAAGAGAATTCCGCAGCACACGGTATTTGCCATCAGATTAGTTTTGTTCCGCTCACTACTCAATAATTCGGAGCAATGCAGACCATCATTTTGTGAAACATTTGAAGCTTAAATAAATGCATTTAACTTTCACAAGTTACAACTTTGTGAACAAAATATAAAATGTTGCACTTACACCAAATAATGAATGGCAAAAATGGCTTTCTTCTGCAATTTTGTATCTCTTATTGTCTCTTAATTGATCAAACTGTATAGGCGAGAAGGGTATTCTTTTTTACTTTACAAAATTTTGGCTTGCTATTATTTATGCGGTCTGTAAAGCTATGAGCATATGATTATTTTTTAAAGTATGATTACGTCTCTTTATTGATCACATGATTTCTAAAGCGCCCATACCGAGCTTAACTCATATGTTTCGTCCTCACTATAGACCTTGACTTACCTGATAATAGACGGTGTCCGCCTGTCTGCCATGTTTGTGCATGCGCATAATGTTAGTTCCATTGCTCACGTACAAGTATCCATCCCCTGCAAAGAAATTCAAAGGTTTGCAATACAAAGACTGATTGGAAAGAGAAAAAAAACATTGATATGACACCAACCCTCTCAACTCTGCTACCGAGGCTAGAAAAAAGAACTTAATTTTTCATAACTTTCAAGGGAAATCAAACCTTTACAATAAAATAAACATTAAATGAAGTAGGTTGAGTTTAGACTAATTATTCGTTTTATAAAGTTTCCTTTGCCTTTGTAGAATAAAACTGGTGTGATATGAGTCTTTTTAACATGATGATGAAGATAATAATGGTGATGGTGATGGTGGTGGTAGTGGTAATGTTTTGTACGATAAAACAAATAAATCAAAGTGTGAAGACAAAGTTTTTCATTTTTGTCTTCACTACGTTTGTGAGGAAGAAGCAAAGCACAGTATAAAAACGGCTAAAGAAATGTAAATAGAGAATTTTGAGAGAAGCTTTAAAATGAGGCTTAGCATTTTTACTTTGAAGCAACAAGGTCGGCATAAATAATTACACATGGAGCTCAAATAAAGCTTTCCACGGTACTTTTTCATTTTTGTATTAACGACCCTATTCATTTTCAAAATGTTGGAGCACTAAAAATATTCTAGGGCTAAGATGAAAATTCTTATCACGAGTTGGAAAGTTGACACGTTAAATTTGACTGGTTTAGGAAAATTAAAATGTCTAGAGCAATTTAAAGATCCTAATTATCTACAGATTTAGGTTTTCATTGACAAAAGGCAACAACATTAAACCTCTCCCTATGCCCACCACAAGTCCACCACATCTTGGCTAGACCGGCCAAGGCAGCATGCAAGGCCCGAATAGTGAGTCGATAAAAAAGGGTAGGCCATTTAAAAAAATTGAAAGCCTCCGCACTACATCAGAAGATCTTCAAAGAAATTTAAACATACCCTAACTTGTAACACCTTTTCGACTCTAGAGATTCCCTTCTGCTGATCGTTTTTATTTTACAAAATTGCTGCAATCTTTTAGAATTGAATTTGAGTTTACATTAATTTGATGTCACTAGTTTTACAGATGAGCAAAGTTTTTTGTGGTATACCTTTCTCCGCATGGATTCTTCTAATCAGCTGTAAGGTCCTGCACGAATACTTCTTTGCAGTTTGGTTTTTAATGATAATAGCTAGCCAGCTGGATTATAAATCTTTCATACCTAAGGTAATTAGGGACTTATACGCCGATTTGCCTTGATTGCTTCAATTAAAATTTATACGTGAGAGAAGAATTTCCTTTCTTCGTATAAGCTTTCCGAGAAGTTAAGGGGACAAAAAAATATCAAAATATCAAAGTATAGGGCAAATTAAATTGAATTTTTAGTTTAGTACGTGTTGAACAGCATACTGTTCATATTCTTTAGAGGCATTTCTTCAGCCTTGAGCCTTGACAGTACAGAAACAGCCGTGTGAAAGAGGCCATATATGTCATCTTCTCACTAGATGCTACAGATGTGAGCATCTGACGCAGTTGAAAGGCTTGGCGCGTAATGAGCAGGTTTCTGATGTAAGATTGAGCATCAAAGAACCAGAAGTGCAACCGAAGAGCAAGATTATTGCCGTAGCGAGGAACTTGAGATTCTTCAGGCATCACAGGTGAAAAAATTGTGAGGAAGGAAAGGATTGAGCGAGCAGGGGAAAAGAGAAAAAGAGCTGCATATGTGGCTACATGAAAGGCCCAATGGTGCAAAGGAGCGTTCCTGGTGGACATCTTAGAACCTGGAGTGGTTAAGGTTATAATTTCTTGTCATTTGAGATGAGAACTTATTGGGAATGAGGCGGTTATAGACATGAGTTTGGTGCATGGTTAACAAGAAATGCTTGCTGAATGGAGTGCAAGAGGGGGGAGGGTACGCTGGGAATAGGATCATCATTAGTAACTGAAAGCACTTGGAAAGAGAGAAGTGGAGATAGTGATATGAAAAAGGAGGGGGGCGGTGAGCTAATACTAGCGAGGTATATACTGCAGACAAAATTGTCGATATTCAGCAAATTGTACAATTGATTTTGTATGTTCTTGTATGTTAGAGAGGTATTGAAAAAACTGATTCGGGTTGAGTGAATTCAACAGATTATCAAGAATGAATATTTTGCTACAGCTATAGTATAAGATGCAGTTATAGATTATTGCAAACGTGATAGCTCTTCTGTTCTGAACGTGCATCTTTGACAAACTCAGGGGATGTTTATTAATAAAAGACGCAATCATTGCTAAGCCGCTTGTTTGAATAAGGCAAATAAGTAAAACAGACGAAAAGAAATAAGAAAAATCTAGGATTTTGGAAAAAATAACCACGGTTGACCAGTCTCAAGCGAGACTAAGGAAGCAGGGTGCCTGGATCCGGACAGAATGGAGTTTGTGAAAATGAGCCTGGCTAGCCAGATGTTGATCATTACCTGAGAGAGAGAGATAATTATGCAGAACGCGAAGGTGAGCACCGGCTAAAGGATTCTCCATAAAGCTAGCCAACTGTAAGAGCGCTCGCTTCTGTAACAGGGCTATGTGTTATTAGTTTATTATTATGCCTAGACCTGGTATGACCCTCTGACTCTTGGGCACGGGTAAACCTGGGTTGGTTTGAAAGGTGGTGTTGGCTTGAGCAGTATTTTCTCCCCTTATGTCTGGCTCATTGACCCGTTGTTAATGTTTGTTTTGGTGCAAGATATCTTAGATTGTGTTTAGCTGAAGAGGATGTTTCTGGTGTGGAAAGACAGGCGTGCACAGAAGACGACCGTATGAATAGGAAGCGGGTAAGTTATGGGATTTTCGTTTTATCAGTACATGGTGCGTAGTGTGGGTTTGAAGCAACGAGTGAAGCCTTGCTACACTGTAAGCGGTGTCTGGAAAAACAGGCAAGAAATCTGCAAAGTTAGTTTGGGGATGGGTTTTTTTGTGCCTGAATGGTATTGTGTGGGAATTATATATATATATTTGATATGTACTAGAGCATTCTTGTGGGAATGATAGCAATGGCTTTTTTTCATACAGAGATATCTGAATGTATCTAGCATTATACACAATACAACTATAGTGTAAAAGTTGCGGTAGGCAGCAGAATATTTTTTGTTAACATTTTGGATTCAGAGCTATACGGGAATCAGTAACAGGCGCATGTACCGTGTGTGTTTTTATGAATAAATTATAGAAAAGTTTTGTGAACAGTGGGTGCTTCACAAATTCAAGACCTAGATAAAAGGGGCAAGTTTTTGGCAGAGATAAATGGTAAGTGATAGATAGACAGTGAAGAATAGCAGGCAGCTAAACATATAAAATGGGTAGGTAGGCAGGCAGATAGATAGATAGACAGATAGACAGAGAAGGTATATAG
>BMAT01003095.1:385240-395653 GCA_019649035.1 Elysia marginata
AGAAGAAGAAGAAGAAGAAGAAGAAGAAGAAGAAGAAGAAGAGAATTTTAAATTAAAATAATTATAATTCCTCTAATAGACGAATATAGCGTTCTTCGCGGAAGCTCAGAGAGAAGGAAAGCAAGCGAGAGAAGAAGCAAAGACATGAAGAGACAACAGGGGAAGCGGTTGTCAATAAAGCTCTTAGCAGAGTCGTGCGCTGAGCTATTAGAGAACGGAAAGGTCATACATCTTAAAAGGATTGCTTTATCGCGTCATCATTCGGCATTTTGTTCTTTTTAGACCAAAAAGCTTTCTGCGTATTCACATACGTCACGGCGTTCATAACAAAGCTGTAAGTTTGTTATCGTTAGTAGACTATCAAATATTACTAGTTTTGTTATCATCTAGAAGGGACGAATACAATAATGCTACTATTGCTTCTACTATTCTACTTCTACTTTTATCACTACTACTCCTACTACTGCTGCTACTACTACTACTACTAATTTTACTACCACTACTATTACTACTGGTCTACTACTACCAGTAGCACTACTACTCCCATACTACTATTTCTACTGCTAGTACTTCTACCACCGCGCTACTATTAGTATATCTACTTCCACCACCACTACTACAACTGCTGCTGCTACTACTACTACTACTACTGCTACTTCTACTGCCACCACGACAAACACCACCACCACCACTACTGGTACTATTACTGCTACTATTATTACTAATTCTATTATTATTACTATTACTACTATTACTACTAGTCTGCTACTACCATACTGCTATTTCTACTGCTAGTACTTCTACTGCCGTATTACTATGACTACATATACTACCGCTGCTACTACTACTACTACTACTACTACTACTACTACTATACTACTACTACTACTACTACTTGCCTCTAACTACTACTGCTACTGCTACAACTACTGCTACTTTAATACTACTACTACTGTTATGACTACACCTACCGGTACTACGTTTACTACTGCTCCTTTTCATTCCTCCTTAATAACTCCTCCTCACCCAACTTCTGTTATTGATGGTATTACGAACAGTGCTTTTTGTGAGGAAGCTAGTAAATTAATACAATTGTCTAACCACTCTAATACTCATGCAATATTCCTAGAAAAAACTTCGATCAATTTTCAACGCAAGTCAAATTTTTTCGCGTTTTTCTATTCTAGGTTATAGAACATCTTTTTGTCCTGCTTCACTGGATCGTATTTATAAAGAAAATTTAATTAGTAAACGTTAAAAACTATCTCTTAAATTAGGAACTTTAAAATTTGTAAAGTATACCTTTTAAGTTGCATTGAAACAGCTGATCTACCATAATTATAATAGCAGCCTGCGCTCAAATAAAAATAAGATGACTAGTAATGAGCAGATAAAATGTTCTTTCAATGAAAGGTTCGGAATGTCATTTTAAAATATATTATTAATTGGATAAATTGCTAAACATATGTATTGAGAAGTTTAAAAAAGAAATGCAGCATAAATTATGTTGGTTTGGCTTTGCTAAGTACATTTAAAGAAGAAAGATCATGCAGATCAGAAAGCCTTGAAGGATTTCTAAATTGTTCCTATGTCAAGTTGATCGTTGAAATATCTTTTTCTCTAAGGAATCAATCTATGAAAAGTTTCGTGAAAAAAAATAGAATGGAAAAGGAAAAGGATTGAACGAATGATAAGAGGATTAAAGTGGCGAGTGTTGGAAGAGCAAGACAGGTCTAAAATTTTAATGGCCACCAAGTGAAGGTGAGTGCCAAAAGAATTGAGCAAAAGAATGCTGAATCATAAAACCACTTTGAACTGGCTAGACCTAGTTCTAACATAATGATGCTGTGCCGTAACATTTCAGTATTATGAACCGCAGCGAGAGGAATTTCATGACGATACTTCTCCAGCTACTCTGGTTTTGTCTCTCTCATCTCCTTATTATGATCTATAGGTCATTATCAAGTTGCACTCTGTAGACTGGAGGTGAAGAGGTCAACTGGTGAGGGAAACTAGAGCTTATCGCTACTAACTATACGAGAAAAACTTGTGTCTTGAGGAAGCCCTAGAGTCTAGGGAAGATGCTTCCCAGGCAGCAGAGCTGGGTGATTTGACCACCAGTGATGGGTTGCTGTGATCCCCTAAGTGGAGCATCTGCTACTGCCAAGGCCAGACCAGGGCTGATCCTTAAAATGCTACGCCTGTAATGGCCCATTTTAGAGACCAGGGTGATTAAAGAGTCAATTCTGCCTTTCTGGCACGCCGAGCGACTCTAGCGGATGCGCACTGACCAAAAGTAATGCACAGTGACGAATGAAACCAGAAAGCTCTGATACTTTATCGTTAGGATCTCGTAGGTTTGGTTTGCCTATTTATGACTTTTCTGAACATTCAAAGATGACTAATGGGTGGTGTCGTGAAAGAACTTGGCGGTGAAAAAACTTTTTTTTTCGATTGGGTCGCGTCAAATCAAAAGGTTTTCTTATTTCATTTTTAACTTACATCCTATTTCCTTATCTCATGGCATTACATTTATTTTGATACTACATCGTTCTGGGGTATTTTATGAAAATGAAGACCAAATGATGATGCGCTGGTTCCAAAGGCCGATCAAAGATGAGATGTTGACAAGAATTTTATCTTTCTTAAAATTCTTTGAAGACAAAAGAACGTACACATTTCGGAGAAAGACAAAAAAACAAGCTAGAGAAAAAGGTATAGAGCGTTGAAAAAAGGGAGGAGTTTTTGTAGAGGCATAGAGGAAGGGCCAAAAGTTTCGGAGCGTGTTTTTCTTAACTAGTTCTTTGAGGAAAGAAAAGACAGGAAAAATTAAATGGCTTATAGAAACAGTTTATTCGATTTTGTTATTTAGAGGGCCTACATGTAGCGAGTATCGTTAGTAGAACAATTTACATCTATCAAAGCTTACACATTTTGAACGTAAATAAAACTCTGTGCTTTGCTGATACGTAGCGGTAAGGTATCAAGGGCTCAATCATCTAGTGAACTTAATCTCAGTTTAAAGATATTTTAAAAAAAAACAACGTTTGCTGATGTAGCGTAGCACAAATCGACCTGACAGGCATAGTGAAGGGATGTCATTCAACCACCTGGATACCAGGACACTCCATTTATATTCGATGAATGACTCAGCTGGAAGCCAGTGTCGCTGCGCTCGGAGAAGTGTTGAAGTTATTTTTATTTTTTTTTTAGTTTGGGATCTTCAGCTAGCAACTTGTTATCGATATTTGTGGATTTTTTATAATGTAGAGATCAAGGTTTTTGGAACACTATAAAAGGTTTGAAATAAAAATTGACTACAAACAAACTTATTGGGATCACAAATGTGTTTGTATTATCAATACAAATATTCCAGGAACTTCCAGTGCTCGAGATATCTTTGAGCTTTAGAATTACTTTCTTCCATGTAGTGTTACTAAAAGGGTTATAGTCATATCCCAGTTTAAAACAACGACTAAACTTTCTCTCTCTTTCATCCCCAACTGTGAGTTCGACAATTATATCTATACTTGAAGAACTGTTCACTGCTTTTGTCAAGAAATCAAAAATATTATCAAAGTTTCTCACTTATCACTCATGACTTCTTGTAGTTGTAGAACTCTGTGCTTGCTGCTAAAGTAGACAGCTCACGTTATGAACCATGTTGTAATATTAATGTACACTAAGACATAGCCAAGCGGGCACTTATCTGGGTACACTTGACATAGAGAAGGTTGTTGAAATAGCACTTTCCTAAGGTTTCTAAAACATCCTGTTTGTAAAGATCAAAACTCATATATGCACAGAAATCTGAAGAACTACAAAATCAAGCGGTATCAGCTGCCTGGACAAAACGGTGCGACAACAAAGCATTTTACCTACATTTTGAAAGTGAGCTCAAGAGATGGGCTCAGAATACTGTGGTCGAATGTATCAAAAACTGTAGACAAGCCAAGGAATTATATTTACAAGTCGCTTTTTAAATTCTTTTTAATAATCAAACTGATATCCCTAGACCACGAAGCACAAAAACATATTCGACTTTTTTCAAGAGCTTTGCAAAATCGAGGTTTGGAAAACGTCTAAGAATTGTTATGTTTTGAAACAGTTGATCTCCTTCCTTAACTGATATAAGTCTTCGTCAGCTCATTATTCGCTATTTCCCTTGTCTGGTCATTGAAAAGTACGGAGAAGCAAATCAATGGTCAAAGAATTATTTGAAAACAATTATTACTACACGTTAACTAAGTTTCTCTGTTTTAAGCGTCTATAAGTCGAGATATCTTTTTACTTATTTAAATTTTTTGTACTATTCATTTAAGGTGCACCTTTAATCCATAACTCAAGTCTTGCTCTACGGAGTTGCAACACTCATCGGAAAGTCTAAAAAAATAACCATTTTCAATATAAATCATGCTAAAAATTCAACTGAAAGGCTTAAACATTATCAGTTTAGAAAGTGCAAGTTGATTTTTAACATGAAAAATTCATGCAATTGCACTTGAATTAAGTTGAAATGGAGAACAAGTAAAGGGAGAAAGAAAAGGGTGGGGGGCGGGGGATCAAATATCGTGAAAGAGAAAACATTTTATGTTGGGAATATAGTACGTTTAGATGAAGTAAAGAAAGAAGAAACGAGGAGAAGAATGGGAGAGAGGCTGTGTGTGAGAGATTGGTTGACAGGCAGAGAAGATGGAAAACAGACAGAGACTTTAGATTAAAAACAGCGCAATCGACTTATACAGCGTGTATGGAAACACATACACACAAAGCAGTCATTGTATTATTCTGCAAGGGGGAAGGGGAAGGTTAGTTTATCTTCGCATTTTTCTCTTCTTTGTTACGAGTGGTTTGGCCCCCCACTATTGCTTTCCAGTGGTCATACCAAGATAATCATGTTATTGAAGTCATTTAAATTGAAATTGAAATTACCTTAATTTCCCGAAATAAATTCCCAAATCGGAATTTTAAACCGGCAGGTGCAAAGTTTACGTCCGCATTTGCCTGTGGCTATCCACCTAGAACAGTTTGCTGTTGAAGCAAGTCCAAACGATTACTTTCTCGATCGATCTGTATCGAAAGCCGCAAGTGAAGGGTCTAAGCGCTTTGACAGTTCTTTGATCTCATAGATTCCACAATCGATTCCAGATAGTGCAAGGCCGCCGCTGCGTCTCCAGCTTTCTCCTCGGACTGGTGTGACGATCCAGTGTTGTAGCGAGATCCAGCTAGCTCACTCACCTCCCATCACTTGATGCGATTGCCTCGCTCGACTGCTGTGTACTACGGCTATGATCATCGGGAGAATCACTAAGCTACCTGCCTCCGACTCCGATTTTGATGATAGACATCCCAACAAATTACAGCGCAAAGCACATAACTGTGTAAATAAAAAAAAATCTTCTCTTAACTAGCTTGAAATTGTTTCCTGCTGCAAATTAACTCGTATTGGTGCTTATTTCGCGCATATTTACTTTGTTACACTGACTTCTTATTTTGTTCTTTTTGTTTCGTTGAAAGTAAGCTTGTATGAATTATTCATCTCTTCATTCTCCTCTACTCTACTCTCTCTTTTACTTTCTATCGTCTACTTTCCTGTTCTTGTTGTAACATTCTTTTAATACCAACTCTTTTATGTTCTAGATAGTTAGCTAGAGATCTATTACCTTATGCATATATTGTGCAGCTATAAATCTGTCATTTAAGGCCTATGCATATTAATATAGCTAAGTGCATAACCCATGTTCAATTTGTCGTACCACTTTATTTATATCTCTTTTCCCGATATCTCTGTCTCTCTTTCTTTCTCTCCTCTCTCTCTCTCTCTCTCTCTCTCTCTCTCTCTTTCTTTCTCTTTCTTTCTGTATCTCTCTCGGTCTCTTCATCTGAAACCTACCTTCTCCCTCATTGAAGTAGAGCTGAATTTAAAATTTGAGAAAAATGGTCTAACAAAAGAATAAAAAAAAACCTTTGGAATCGTTATTTTTATCAATCTTCACTACATCAATATATTGTCTGGTTATTGAACCAAATTCTAAAACAAGTTAATACAAGTAGAAGGACGAATCGGTTCGTACACTAAAACAGCATTGCAAATCCCTCCCTTTAAAACACAAATAAACGACAAATGAATTTCACCAAAGAGGCGTTTTGATTAGGTTTAGCGTGATTTGTAGTTTAATCAAAACTGTTTTTCTGTATTTCAAAACGCAGAATAGATCCTTACCTGACATGGAACATAGATAGTCTTAGCAGTTTCACTTTTTTGACATGTTGATATAATAGCAAAGTTTATCGGTTGTTTTTTTTTTTTGTTTTTTTTTTTTTTTTGCATAGGCCTTGAAGTACAATACCAGTGGTTTCATGGTTTTAAGATAAGCATGTAAAAGTGAACTCAATTCAACACTAATTGAAAGTTTTATATCTTCCTTTGTGTCCCTGTAGATTATCGCATTTGCTTTGTTCTTTTCGCAGACTTACCTTTTCTCCGTATGATTCGTCTTCGAGTTTCCTCCCAACACCTTCTCTTTTGTTTTTTAATTTCTATCCATTATCTTTTTTCTCCCCCTCTGAATCGAAGTTCACTATTATATCTCTCTCTTTCTTTCGCTCTGCCTTTACTGTCTGTCTGCGTTCTCTCATTATCTATTTTGGCCCAAAATCGTTAATTTCTCATGCATCCCTTCCTGGTTATCTCAACTTAGAATGGGATCTAAACGTCGATCTCGGATTTGTTTTGTTAAAGGGGGCGTAAGGTTAAAGCTTTTGTACAGTATTTTTGCTAGGTATATTTTACCAAGTCAACTCCACAATCTCACAGACAAGTCTCTCTGTATCTCTCTCTCACTCTGTCTCTCTTCCTCTCTCTCCCTTTCTCTCTCTATCTCTCCCTCTATCTCTCTCTCCCTTACAGTTTCACTCTGTCTTTACATCTCCGTCTGTCTCTCCCTTTCTACCTTCTCGTTTGGCCCTAAATCATTGGTTTTCTGCTGCCAGTGCCACGCCTGCCATATCTACAAATACGGCAACCTCACTTAGATCTAGATTTATTGCAGGATTTTAGTTAACATAACCACACAGTGTAAAAATTTCTATCATCTTTGACATAATTAAAAGCCCTAGCTTCTCTAAGATAAGTACAGTACAAGGTTAGCCCGGATTAGTTTTGCTGCAGATTTTAGCCCACAACGCAAAGTTCGGTTCTCTCCATCAGCGCATAGTCTAGCGCGAACTTGGGCGACTCAGGGAGTCAGCATAAAGTTCAAGAATAACCGCGCTCTCCATCGTTTATTTTATTTAGCGTTTGAAAGCAAAAATCAATTTTTTTAAAAGAAAAAAGGAAAAAATACTCTATTTTTAGCCTTAAAATGATCAGATTTTCATTTTGATGCATTCCTTTGAATGATAAATTACCCTACCTATCAACATCAAATTGGTAATTTTAGCCGTTGTCCGAACCCGTAACTTTTGGCACAAAATAATTCACTATTTTTATAAATATAGAATTTGCATTATGTCTAAGTGTCTCTTATGTGGTAACGAATAATACATGAGGTTTTCTACGGCAGCAAGCTGCCAAAACCAGCATTTATCAGAATAGGACTGAAACCCTTTTGAATTTAATACGCTCATAGGACAGAGTGGTTGTTGCTTATAACCAATAGCAAAGACCGGGATGATTTATATTGGTGCTACGGTCTCAATGCGTGTTTTGTATTTCATTCAGACACTTGAAAGCCAAACCTACTTTACAAAATTAACCTTTTTTCCCGGTGCGACTATCCTGTTGCCAGTATCATGGTCCCTGATGTTACTACTTAACAAGCATTGGTGATTGGTGGTAAGTTTGAATTGTAGTTTGGGCTCGTTTTTCATCGGAAATGGAATTGGTTTGTTAGTTGCGCCAGGAGTTCTAAAATGAAGAACTGCGGTTGTTGTTGTGGAGTTAGTGGGGATTTTATTATCCTTTAAAGGGCTTAAAAAAGCTCGGGGCGAGTAATTGGGCACATGTAGTGGAATCCAATTCATTGCCTTATTTTCATTATTTGCTAAGGGTTTTTTTTTCATTCAGAGTTAGTATTGAACCATCTTTTAATATGGCCATAAATTGTATTGTACCAGTGCTCCTCAAAAATGTCAAAATAAATTTAAGATCTTACTCACTTCAAAGAAGGGCATACAAATTTCATCACTGCTTGCCCTTTTAACGAGCATGAAAATCTATGGTAAATCAATACGAGCGAGCTCAAGGTATTCTAAAAGGTAAGGTCAGGTTTGCATGCAAAGAGTAATTACATGGGTGAGACCTATCTTTTTTATCTGCGCCAAGCAGCCATTAAACATGTTACGTTTGGGAAGCTCAGTGTCGTTCATGTAAATGTATTATTAGCTTCAGTCTCTCTCTCTCTCTCTCTCTCTCTCTCTCTCTCTCTCTCTCTCTCTCTCATTTTCTTCTACTGCCTATTTGTCTTCTCTTTTCAGCTGATTTCTTTTTGACAATGTCATCCATAATTATTTATATATTGAATTGGAGGCATACCGTGTAATTTTATGCATAATCTGTTTTTCTGCACATAAAAGTCACCGGTAACCAAGTCTGAACATATTATAGTTTATTATGGTTTAGACCTCTCGTGTCCATGCAGAAACAGTTCAGTTCCCCTAAAACGTTTTTAAGTTATCTCTATACATCAATTCATAATGACATTTGCCATTTAGCTTTTGTTCCTGCTCCATCAAGTCTCCTCTTCTGAGCTGTTCGTTAATACTTGCAGTTCGATGAATCTCCCGGAAGTGCCATACCCAACCATTTGGGTACACTTATCTAGATGTTGTATTACAGAGCACTGTTGATACTCATAAACTAGAGAGCTATCGTGTTCTCTAGCGTTCCTGTAGTATGACCTTACTTAGGCCTTTTCTCATCAATTTTAAAAACGCATAAAATGTCAGTTTCATTGTACTAGGCGCAGGTTTTGGTGATTTACGGTCCATTCCTACCATCCACTCGTGGGGACCGATTTATGAATTATGAACACGCTAATCAGCTCTATGACACCTCCTTCTCTCTAACTATAATTGGCAAAGTCATACGCTGCATAAGCAGCACTATCACAGACACAAAATAATGGTACCAGGGGTCACATGAGTGTCAGTTGTAGTAGCGATAGCAGCAACATCATAAGTAGAAGTATCATAGTAGCAGTGGTAGTAGTGCAGTATTAAAATTATATAGTAGTAGTAGTAGTAGTAGTAGTAGTAGTAGTAGTAGTAGTAGCATAGGTAGTAGTAGTAGTAGTAATAGTAGTAGTAGCAGCAACAGCAGCAGCAGCAGTAGTAGTAGTAGTGATTATAGTATTAGTTGTTGAAGTAGTAGCAACAACAGTAATAGAAGTAGCAGTAGTAGTGGTGGTGGTGGTGGTAGTAGTAGTATAGTAGTAGTAGTAGTAGTAGTAGTAGTAGTAGTAGTAGGAGGAGGAGGAGGAGGAGGAGGAGGAGGATGAGAAGGAGCAGGAGTAGTAATAGTAGTAGTAGTACGGGTGGGAGAAAGGAGGGGGTGGAGATAAAAGATTCAAAGAAGAAAAAAAAACAGTTATTATTCCTGATACGGTTTGAAGCAGCACAATGTTTTCACATAAAAGCTTTGAAGGCATTTAAAAATCATATTTTCCGATTAGACAGATTACCCTAATTTAAGCTATTATTATACTGTGAAAGGTAACAGAGACAATAGTTACTTCTCAGATAGTGTGCGTAAAAGCAAAAGATAAAGAAGGCGGATGAGAAGAATTCTATGCTACAAGAAAGAATATATATTCTGCTTTTCTCATAATAAAACATCAAGCTCAGACAGTCAAAACGCAACGGGCGTAAAAGGCCTCGAAGCCAAATGGACCGTCGTAGGTGCCAGACTTAAAAAATTGAAGGGCAAGCCCAGGGAATGAGAAGGGTGACGTTTTCACACTCACTCTACTCTAGTTTTCCTATGAGAGTTGCTTGCTGTGAGTCCCAGTGATAAAAGGGGGGGGGGGGGTAAATTGGATTTGCTGTGAACTTATTTTCTAGTAAAGTCTTATTTTCTAGTGAAGAATGTTCAGAATTTAAAAAATGGTTATAGTGAGACAAAGTATAAAAAGATTAAAAGTATCGATAACGGTGCAAAAGAAAATTGATAAAATTAAAGGCAAGTCTGTTCACATAATAATGGTATTCTCAAAAGGAAAAGCCAATCGCAATTTGTAACAGAAAGAGAAAAATAATGGAAGTTAAGTTCTGTCGTGTTGTTGGCTGTGTTTTTTTTCATAGTTTTCAGTTCGAGTTTCCTTTTGTTTGTTGTGTGTTTATAGCGGTGTTATAGCATTTATGACATTCAAAAAGAATTAGCCACAATAACAGGTAGTAGTAGTAGTAGTAGTA
>BMAT01003095.1:414536-427022 GCA_019649035.1 Elysia marginata
GTAATATCGGCGTCTCCAAGCGTGGCACTTTTAGTTAGGACATTGCCCTGAGTGGTCATCGGGTCATTGCCCTTGTCATGTTCTATTCGAAACTATATGCATCGCATCAAGTAACGTTACCAGTAAGCACTTTCTTAGTATCAGTACATGTATTCATAATTGCTTGGGAGCCTCGCTTTTCCAGGCTGTCCTTGAAAAAAAAAAAACCAGCGCCCGGTTAAAGAGATACGAGACTGGTACATCTACAAGACGTGTATTTCATTTTTAACTTGAAAATGCGGTATAAGTTATAATCATGTGGAAGGGGATGGGTTGATAGTGTGAAGTTCGGGTTTTGAAGAAGATCAAGTGCTCCAGTCAAAAATTAATGAAACGTTCCCAATCAATAGGAATCCAGACAAAAAGCTCCCGATCAACAGGAATCACAATGCTACATGTTACTGAGGTCTAGTACCCGACTCTATGTCATTGATGCTTGTGGTCAGTGCATAGGGATGCACATGTATGCACTCACATGCTAACAATAATACAGTTGCATACGAGTGGCCCCGCCATCAGAAACTGAGTGTGGCCTTTTTATGCTCGCAGTGTTCTGATGGTAGAGATGTAGAAGCCACCTATCTGTACTTAAGGGTGTTTATGCAGTTGTTTTATTGTTTGTTGAAATTTTTCTATATCTTTTTGTATAGGCCTACATAGGAGCTGAATTTTTGTGAAATTGGATTGGCAAGAAAGGGAAGTATTGGAGATAGGGTTGTGAAAATACATCTTCTGGGGAAAACTAGGTGAAGGTCTTAGTACATTAAAACATTACATGAACAAAATGACATCTAGAGCAGATAAAGACTAGCCCCTCCAGTTATGCTCTTGGCAGTTTCGCACCTCAAATATAAAGTCATTGGTCAAGTACAGTGTATTAAAGCAGATTGCTAAGATTTAAAAAAATGAATTTGATGCGCAGTTTATTCCAGATTACTAGAGTATATATGATTCAGCTTGTCATAACATATTGCATCATTTGTAAAGGGTTGGTTGTATTGATTCCAATTGAAACCATTCAATCACAAAGTTCAGGGCCAAAAATTTTTTTTACACTTTCCACCCTGATCTTCAGTTAAAAGACTTTGCAAGACAAAGTTTCTATAGACAGCAATTCTTTTTTTCTTGATGGTTGTTGATCTATGGGTTTGATTGAATGTAGAACTTCTTCTTGCTATTCACAAAAGAGACAAACAAAAATATCTTAAAAATTAAATTTACATTGTATATTCCTTGAATCATGACATTTTTTCCCAATATTTTAGGCTTCAACCCTA
Source organism: Elysia marginata (assembly GCA_019649035.1). NCBI lineage: Eukaryota > Metazoa > Mollusca > Gastropoda > Plakobranchidae > Elysia > Elysia marginata. The sequence goes on from BMAT01003095.1 coordinate 415,853, forward strand.
TCTTATAAAGTCTCAAATTTATTTGAAACTATATAATATTGGTATGTTAAGTAAGAGTATCTCTAAAGAAGAGATCTCATTAGATTCTTTTTGATCAATAAATTGCTGAATACTGTCAGTCAGAGGAGGCAGTAAAACCTCGTTTAAATATAATCATGCAATTCTGCTAAGAAACCACATAAGGTAAACTGTTTCAAATCAGCTATTAGCCATCTTTGAGTAAGGTGAAAACTACAAAAGGTTTTCTTTTTACTTTAATTCATTGGTGTGGAGGCAGAGAAAAATCCAATTAAATCTTCCATCTAAAAATTTCAGTTATTGGCATTTCTGAGTACCTCACTCCTTTCTGAGCAAAGTTTACCTTGCATTATCAAAATATCTCAACTAGAATCTGAGATAAGGTTTTCTTTATATTACAAGGGAAAAAAACAATGAATGGAAAAAAAGGCTTTTTAAGTCAATACATTTGTGTCTTAAGGCACAAATGTTAATAAAGTCAAAATTAAAAACATGGTAAGATTGAAATATGTTTTTGTGAACAAGAAAGGCTAGTCCTTTTGTTTCTGGAGATTCTTCAGTTTTTCCTGCCTCGTAGAGCCATGATCTATCCTTGAGTTCAACAAGTCCTTCTCCTTTTCTCTTTGTTTCACACAATCCTATTATGTCCCATTTAAAGTTTTTCAACTGATCCTGTAATTGTTCTAAATCTTCTTGCAGTGCTAGTGTCCTTTTGTCGGCCCCACAGCGTCCCCGATGGGGCTTTAACTGTGAAACTTCATGTAAAGGCTTGTGCCTTGCGGGTGAAGACAGCGTTGCCGGAAAATCACCTTGAGAGGGATCCCCGTTTTGGCCTTGGGAAATACGGCCTCTTGTTTGTCGTTCTTTCATGATACGGGTTTTAGCCTACTTTCAACGCGCTGGCAGGGCGAGGTGTTGAAGGGTTTTTCGTTAGAGGTTTTCCTTCCTGTATCTTCTGAGTTTGCATTTTCTACTCGCGAAGCAGCGAAGGGGAGGCGATAGACGACTATTTATATACCGGCGCGTCGACCGCCGGGGTAGTGACATCGCTGGGTTGTGAGACCTTTTCGTGAGGGTAGCAGCATCACCTGCTTTCCCCAGCCTCCCCTCCTAGGGTCACGATCGACCTGTCACTACCGCCAGTTTGTCAGCGGCTGCCGAAGCAGCTAGCCTATATATCTAGAAGCCGTCCCACTATCCGCAACCTGTGGACGCTGAGGGTTGGGGATGGTCGCCCTTTGCAAATAATTGAGATCTTTGCACCAACCACAGACTACGACGATACCGATATAGAGATTTTCTATGAAGAACTAGAAAACTCGATGGACAAAAAGTGCAAATATACGGTAATCGTAGGCGATTTCAACGCTAAGAAAGGAAGGAAAGAAACAGACGAAGAGAACGAATGGATCGGATCTTCTGGAATTGGAAAAAGAAACGAAAGAGGTGAAAGATTGATAGACTTTTGTACGGCTAATAGACTTTATATAACAAACTCCTTTTTCGAAAAACCAGCATCTCGATATTGGACGTGGGAATCTCCAGGAGGAAGCTATAAAAACCAAATAGATTTTATACTAACAAACGACAGATCTATGTTCCGAAACACTGAGATCATAACAAAAGTGGATATAGGAAGCGACCACAGGATGGTGAGAAGCACAGTAAGCGTCAACAAAAAGCTGACGAGGCTTAAGAGAATAAAGAAAAGAAAACCATTAAAAATTGATGCACGACAACTAGAGAAAGTGACCCACACCTTCCAACTAAATCTACAAAATAGATTCGAAGCCTTAAGAATTGAAATAATAATTGAAATACCGTCAATTGAAAACTTAAACGACATTATTACAAAAAGCGCTATGGAACTAACTGAAAAGCCAACTGAAACTGAAAAAGATATAAACGAAGAAGACAAAATAATTGAAGAACTAGAAAGAAGAAGAAAAGAACTGAGAAAGAAAGAAGTCAAAACGACGATTGATAGAGTAGAATACACAGAACTTAACAAAACAGTTAAAAAGAAACGAAGAGCAAGAACCAGAAGAAAAAGAAAGGAATTTGTACTCAACATACTAGAACAGCGAAAGGGCCCAAAAAAAAACTCAGAAAAACAGAAAGAAAAAGAAAATAGCACAAATGAAAGACAACAACGGCAAGAAAACAACTGATAGAGAAGAAATACTGGAAATATGCAAAACCTTCTACAAATCGTTATACAAAAAGACTGTACCAACTCCAACAAACACAAGAACGCAAAGCCCAGACACCGACGACGTTCCCCATTCACAAAGTCAGAAGTTAGAAAATGTTTAAAAGATATGCGCAAAAACAAATCACCCGGTCCAGATGACATCACAAGCGACGTGCTACTTATTGCAGGGGAACCAGCATTAGACTATCTAACAAAGTGTTTGAACGAAATACTGAAGACAGGAAAGATCCCCACCAGCTGGGAAGAAGCTAAGATCATTGTAATTTACAAAAAAGGAGACCCCTGTGACATAAAAAACTACAGGCCAATCAGTCTGCTCTCCCACAGCTATAAGCTTTTCACCCAACTTCTACAAACAAGAATGGAAAGAATTCTCGACGAAAACCAACCAAGAGAACAAGGTGGATTTAGAAAAGGATATTCAACAACAGACCACATACACACTCTCAACCAGGTGATAGAGAAGTCCAATGAGTACAATCTCCCGCTGTGTGTTGGTTGCATCGATTACGAGAAAGCTTTTGACTCCGTAGAGCATTTTGCCATTTTCGACGCCTTAAGGCAAATCAATATAAATGAGAAATACATCAACATCCTTGAAAACATCTACCAAAACGCAACATCCACATCGACAATATGGAGTCGGAACTGTTCCCAATAAAGAGAGGAATGAGACAAGGGGATCCAATCTCTCCGAAATTGTTCACAGCAGCCATCGAAATGATATTTAGAAAGGCAGAACTAAAACATGGTTTGAATATCGACGGCGAAACACTTACCAACCTTAGATTTGCTGACGATGTCGCGCTAGTCACAGAAGATACGAAAAGCATGGAAGAACAATTAAACAATTTAAATAAAATCAGCTTAGAATCAGGACTCAAAATGCATAAAGGTAAAACAAAATACATGGTAAATTTTGAAAGCCATGAAAACATTCAGATAGACAAGGAAAAGATAGAAGAGGTTCCCAACTACAAATATTTAGGCCAAACAACATATCTAAAAGAAACAACAAAAGAAGAAGTTACATGCAGAATAAGAGCAGGATGGAACTGTTTCGGAAAAAATAGAGAAATTTTCCTAGATGATAAAATGCCGATTTCTTTAAAAAGACAAGTGTATGATCAATGCATTCTCCCTACGATGACTTATGGCTGCCAGACATGGTCAATGACAAAAGCTGTGGGACAAAAACTAAGAGTTGCTCAAAGAGCCATGGAAAGGAAAATGTTAGGATTAAAACTCACAGATAAAATTTCATGTAAAGAAATAAGAAACAAGACTCAAGTCTCAGACTTAGCGCAGTATATAGCAAAACAAAAATGGAAATGGGCCGGACACGTGGCGAGACTACAAGACAATAGGTGGACACTCAGAGTGACTGAATGGCAACCTAGAAATGGCAAAAGATCAAGAGGGAGACAAGCAAGACGATGGCGCGACGACATTGTGAGGACGATGGGAAATACGTGGACCAGAGAAGCGAAAGACAATTGAAAGAAGAATGGAGACGTGCGGAGGGCCTTATCCTGCAGTGATGGACGGAGCCTGAATCAATCAAGATTGAAATATAGGCTTAGGAGTGCAAAAATCCACCTAAGTTTTATCAAGGCTTAACCTCACCATGCCAAGTTACCTTCTTTTCGGTAACTGCATAAAATACTATAATGCCGGGTTACCGAATTTTGGGTATTTGGGACAGCATGTGGAAAAGAGCTAAAAATACCATCCAATCTTGGTCTATTCTCGCGATTGGTGCAGGATTTGTATTTGTAAATGGCGTCTCTTGTGTAGAAAGTTGTTCACAGTTGATTTCTTTGGATATTTTTTGAAAATTGACAATGAAACGATCATGTGACGAACAAACCTTCCTCAGGGAAAAGGGCTAGACCTATACGTTTCACTGTACAACAGGTTATGGATGCTTTGGCTGATTCTGGCACCGATGAAGCAGTTTCCTGACATGTGTCAAGTACAATCCCTTATTTTCTCGATATAATATGATCCTCCTGTATTGTAAGAAAGAATTTCATCAGGAATATTATGACAACAGTTCGAGTGATGATGATTTTGACAGTGATATGGTGAATGATGATGAAGATGGAGGTAGATCTAGAGGTAGGCCATCTGTTATGGGAGGCCAGGCAGGGGAAAGAATTAGGCTAGGGGGATGGGGTCTCAAAGGGTTAAAACTTGAAGGGTGAATTATGCAAAAGTTGCCCTAATAGATTTTCAGTTGGCTAACAAATTAAATGGAATAAATTTAAGTACACAAATGCTAAATATATAATCATGCACTCTTTAAAAGAGACTTTAATCATATTTTAACAGTTGTTAAAATTTCACTTTGTCAAAATTCTGTCTTGAGCCTGGTTATTTACCCTGTTTTTCTCACAATTCATCTGCAGGTTGGCTGCTCAGTTTGGATTAAAGCTGGTAAAAAAATGGTCTTTTGCAGAGTTCTTCAAACACAATGTTGGTCATAAGGAAAGCTTAACCCTGCTCAGTTCCATGCAAGCTTTAGAAGTGAGAAGTCATAAATATTCTCGTAACTTAGGTTTTTTTTTTCACATTTATGTGTCTATAGGCAACATTTTTATATCTTATCTAAGACGTGTCTGAACACTTTACTGGGTAACATTATGCTCTTAAGATGGGTCTCTTGAATAAATGCTTTAAGTTTTTAAGTTAAGCAATAATTGTTTATTCCCACTATTTCTTTTCAGCTTTTGTAATAAAATGAAAATATTTGATTGAGCAGTGGAAGTAAAATTGTAACTGGTGCTACTATCAAACACAAAAATGTACAGTCAACTTCATTTAAATCAAATCCTTTATATGGAATTTCTGTTTAACCTTTCAGATAACATTCCTTTGCAAGAACAGTGTTTTAAAACTTTCTGCTCAACAAATTTAGCACTCTTTTTTTTACACTTTTCAAAATAATATCCATTTGAGTGCAACAACAATTTACCTTTTTTGTACATGGTATACACACACAGTTCTTGTAAATTAAATCACACTAACATCTTTTAGTGTATATTAGTAATGCAAGCCCATAGTTTCTCGATCTCTAGAAAACCCATAGCAAACATTCTTTTCTTATGCAATTTCCTGACATGTGTCAAGTACAATCCCTTATTTTCTCAATATAATATGATCCTCCTGTATTATAAGAAAGACAGAATGGACATACATAACATTCACAGTGCTTAAATGCTATGTCTTTTGACCTAATGGATTAAAAAAACAAACTCTTTTGTTGCAGTTTACGTCATTCCCTAAATTTGCTAAGAAAAATTTATATCTTAAAGAGGCTTTTACTTTTTTGTGGAAAAAAAAAAAGAGGACACCATGCATATGACCACAAGTACAAAAAATTTTTCATTTGTAGTGTTTTGTATACATTGTTGTTATAAAACATCTGTCAAATCTACTTTTTTGCAACATTAAAACTGTCATGAGCATGTCAAATTTAGGCTGCTGTTGTTTAGTTAGTAAAGGAACTTTTTTTACTTTTCAGCCATTTCCGTCTGTGGGAGGAACAGAGCCCATGAGTGCTGATAAAGATGATTACAAGTTTGCAAATGAACTTTTGTCCACTCTTATGGAATCTCAATCTCATCCACATGGTCATCACAGGCCTCCAAGAATTGTAAGAGACACTTTGTCTGGTCAGGGGGAAGGAATAAATAAGGTTGCTTTTGGTAAAAGAAAACTTTTTGTGCAAAAATATCACCGTATCTCTGTTTTATATCAATGTTAAAAATAATACTTTTAACTAAAATGTAAGTCGCAGAAAAGCAAATTGCAAATTTTTTTTTTAGCAAGGGAAAAAATCTGTTTGGCTTACCATATCCATAAGTTTCTTATGGACATATGCCTTTGACCGTTCATAAGACTAAAAAAACAAGAATTGTCTACCCCAAGTAATAAAAATGAAAGCAAATGCTAAACTCCTGGGGTACATCGATATAGAAACAAGGATCCAATGGATGCACGGAGGATTTATTAAAGTATAGGAATTATTTGGCGCCAGATAACACAGCGAGGGGGCAAAGTGGATATGGCCACTTCTTACATCTGCGTAATGCCACTTACCTCATCCGCCTTTCCAACACATTGGAGGTCTCTTTCTTCCGTTACCTTGCTCTACCTTGCTGTGTCCCTCCCGTATCACACTACTTATCCTGTTGGCTATTAGTCTGTTTCTTTCTCTCACACCGTGCCTTGCCCTTATGGCCCTAGTTCCCCCCCTCCTCCCCACCACACACACTATCTTTTCCACCCACTTCTCGTGCTTTTTGAATAGCATTTTAGAGGCTTTTTACATACCAGCCTTGCTTTCCTTTTCTTTCTCCTTCCCTCACTAGTTACCCCTTTCCCCATCACTACCCTCTCTCCCCTTCTTTAATTTTTTCTTAGTTTAGCATGCTCTCTACTCCTGGTCTACTATATTCATTGCTCTCCTTTCTTGCTCTTAATCTTGTTTACCCATTACGACCCTGCTTCTTCCTACACCCGCTCTAGTGGTTTCCGCCCTGATCTTCTTTCTTCGCAACAGATAGGCCTTTGTATTCCCTTACAAGCTCTTCCCCCCCCCCCGTACTTTCCCCGGCCTGTAACTGACGGTATTTGGTTCTTTCGTGTTTATATGTTTCTGTATTTTTGTTTTCACTTCAGTATGTCTGTGACTGACGAAGCCATTGCAGGCGAAACGTTTCTATGTTTTTCATTTTGTCTCTTTTTGTCAATATAAATTCAAGTTGGGTGATTGTCATCTTTATTTTACTATTGTCTACCCCAAGCAATACTTGGGCTTGGCAGTTAAGGGGTTAAAGGCAATGCCTCAATAAGGGAAGAGGCAGGAAAGTCAGAATTAGAACCTTTTTTCTCTTCTACAAGAGAGGCAAAGTAAATATAGCCTCTCTCAGCCATAACCAACTATTTATCAGCTGTCACAGTTAGGCATAGGCACACTTGCAGGTCATGTTTCGGCTAATAATTCTCCAGCAAGTTTTTTTTTTTGTAGCGCTTGATGAAAAAAAAAATGAAAACTGTTCATTAAACATAGAAGATTACATGTGTTTAATCCATTTCCTGTCAATAGCTGTTGATCTTTGTGCCCCTATTTTTATTGAAAAAAAGGGGGGGGGGTGAACAGAGGCCTTACAAAAGATCACTTATGGGTCATGGTTGATCCTCTAAAGTTTGTGTGAATTACATTAAGTTTTTTAAACAATACTATTTAAAAAGGTTTTCAAAGTTGTATTGAGTCAGTTTAAAAATATCAGACTTTCAATAAATCTCAACTGTAACAAAATTTTAAAAGGGCCAGTACTTCATTGACTCTAAGGTTTATTTAGTGGTCTTTTTTTTCTCCTTGTTTTCTCCTGTGACAAATTTGTCAATTTATCTAGAAATATATGAGCTTGGTTTATTTTCTTACCTGTCCTCAGGGCACATTATCACAAGCTGAATGGGATGCAGCAAGTAAGCGTTTATATTATCTGCTTTATTTTTTTATTTTTTTTTTTATATGGAAAGTTATCTTTTTTAAGGAAGGTGCGATTGATTGTTTTTATCTCATTGTATTAAATCTCGGTAATTTCCATTGCCAACAATCTTGTTTTGTAAAAAAAACTGGCATTGTCCAAAGACAGACTAGTTTTGGATGGGAATTTGTATAAACTAAACATGAAAACTAAATGCAAGAACTACTCTCAGGAATGTTTGTACTCTTCAACTGTTCTTTTCAGTGACCCTCAAGTGCAAAATGTATCTTGAACTTGCAAGTTAGCAAATAGAGCTAGTCCTGTTAAATGTTTATTTCAAGGCTTTTCATTCAGTTTGAATCTTAAGTAAAAACCTAAGTGTGCTGCTGTAACTGATAAAAGATCTTAGGTAAAAATCTAAGTAAATTGCACAAAATGACAATGCTCTGTGACGTTCTCAAAATCTTTTATTGACCATCTTTGACTTAATCAAAAAAAAATATTGCTCTGGTTTCAAAATAGCAAAAAATAGCACATATATCCTCTTGATCTACCCCCTTTCAAAACTAGGATAAAATTTACTTCATGTGTGGTTTTTATATTCTTTTGAAAACTCTTCCTCCTCTGTAGTAAAACATAGTGACTATTCTAGTCTGTATTTGTATTATGGAGCATCATAAATTTTGTTTGCTATTTTTTTAAGCCCTGTTCACGACTGTTCAATTTTTATCGTGTCACGACTGTTCAATTTTTATCGTGACTCTATTATTTACTTTTTTTGTTTTTGTTTCAGCAATCTACTTAGTCTTCATATTTGAGAAGGTAGAAGACATAGTCCCAGCTTTTAGGCCTGACCCTGCTTCTCATACATCAGCATCAACAACAGATACAAACAATGGTGGTGGTGGTGATTTGGCTGTCAGCTAAGAGATCATCATCTTCATTCACATGTTTTGTACTGAAACTAAGTCAGCGAAAAACAGGGGTGTTATATCAAATGTATCTGCTCAGAGAAAGCTCATTCTATAATCATTTAAGAATCTTGAAAACTAAGATCAGAACATAAGTCAGAAGAAGTTTTGTTACTTTTTTCTTTTCTTTGTTGATCTCACCACCTTCTGTCAAGAGTCATTTTGAGTCAATAGCCACAATGGAAACAATTTTTTCAATAGTCTAGAACAGGACTCATACTTTATGAAATTTTGATAGTCATATGATTTCTGGGGTTTTTTTTTATTACCTTCATTTCCATTATCATTTTATTCTTAATTATAGCAATATTTTTGCAACTCATCTAGCCTGCATTCTGCATACAATTTCAATAATTTTACTCTATGGGAATGATTGCTAGACATCTAAGGAATTCATTTGCGAACCTTAATGTGTATGCTTCATATTTTTAAAAAGAAACCCTAAATTACAAAGTATTTTTACCTTCAGTTGATATAGGCCTATCTTTTTGGCAGTTTCTAGCTTTGCATCTACAAAATCATTGTTGGGTAAATGACATTCACTTAGCCCCTTATTTGTAAAGCCTTAAACTGGATGAAAATCAGTTTATAAAGGAAAAATGAAAATAAAACATTGTTGAAATAATACACTTTTATCTTTTTTCTTCCTTAAGCTTTTCTGAACATGTAAATAACAAATCATAGTTTATTTATAAAGTAATTGTCGATTGGTTGACTTTTATTAAGATCTTTTCTCACTTAAACAGGGATGGGTATTCTCAGGATTTATCCTGAATTCAGGATTGTTTTTCCATTTTGAATTTTAAAAAATCCTGATCTGGATATACACTGCACATTGTGAGAACACAAATTTTGCTATTAAATTCCTCATTGGAAAAGCAAATCTTACTGCCGTATTGTCTTTCACTTGTACTGTTATGTGAATTGCATCAGCAAAGTTTGATATAATTTATAGCTAAAGCAAAGTTTAAGGTTACATAATGCACGACCTGACCTCAGGATTTTTTTTCTCAAGCATAAATAAATGAGAAAATTTTTTGACCACTGAAGATAAAAGTATTGTTATTATTAAAATAAAGGTTTTTAATGTAAGTAAAGGCCCTGTAGTAACCAAAAAATGGGGATTCCTGTAAATTGCTTAAGTCTCAGCATTGGGCTGACAAGTTTTTACATTTCCTGTAACCTTTCTTGCATTATTATCAAAGGATTTTTTAGGATAAGGAATGTGGTATAAAGAAAAGTTTTTACTAGATAAGATATGAAAAGGGCTACATTATAGAAGTACATGTACCTTAGAATCCATGTTCATGTGTATGTGTTGTACTCTCATAAATTGAGTCAAGGTGTGCTGATGGTCAATTTTAGGAAATTTCATTACATCCATGCGCAACCATAAAATCTTGAAAGTTTGAATTTCAACAAGACAATCAGTTGGTTACTTCTCCTGTTCTTCAAAATTGAGTCATTTAACTGCTTGTGTTCTTTCAAAATTTACCATGTATACATTTTTCAAAACTTGAGACTTAGTTCATCCTGACTTTGCTGGTACGTTTAGTGCAAAAGTAAGCAAATACATTAGTTCTTCAAAAGAAAAAAAAGATAGTATGAGTAGCAGTAAATGATAATTTTTTTTGGTAAAAAAGCCATGAAAAGATTTGTCTCACGACCACTTCCAATGAGTTGGATGTTGCATTTTTACATTTCAAAGTGTTGATATTTCATATTGAGTAATGCATTTTTTACCTTCCTAAGAAGATAAAAAGCTTCATGAAATTATCAATATTTGTAGGAACATTATTTGAACTCTTGATCATTCAAAATATAGAAAAAATTGAGGGAAATAGACTTTTAAAAGCTTTTTATTAAATCAGAATTTCTGATGCTTGGCTCATTTGGACTGGTCGCGAGACATTTGCTATTGAATTAGAACTGAATCAATATATCAGTCAGTGCCGTTGGACCTCGCGAATCAGGTTATATAAGGAGAAGATGATTTTTTCATGATTAGCCAGGTTTCAGGATTTGCCTGGTTTCCCAGTTTGCTGCGTGTCACAAACACCAGAAATAATAATCGAGTAAAGGAATAAAACTCCTGGTGCGAGACTTGTGAGTTCTTTTAAAATCTTGAAAACGTGAAAAGTCGTGTGAAGAACGTAGAAAATAAGTTTATTCAACTCAAAATGAGGAAATCAACACGAAACGGTATTCACATCCAGCAGCAGTCGAAAATAATAACAGTGGAACTGCCAATGTCCAGCATAAACAAATCGTATATCTAACTTTTGCAGAAAACTGCTCACTCTCTCTTCGTCTAGTATTTTATCCTCTCAGTCTTCTCCTTGTCTCTTTAAGTCTCTTGTCTCTCTTCTTCATCCACACGAGCTCTATTTATAAGCAAAACACACATCTAGAAAAAGCACGCAATTTCTGGTAATTGCTCGAAAATTCGACCCTTTACAAGAAAGGTG
>BMAT01003095.1:440402-453900 GCA_019649035.1 Elysia marginata
TTTAGTAGTTTTTGAAAAAGTGGGCTATTTCATTGCTAGTGTAGCATGTATAAAAAAAAAAAATAGAAAAAAATGAAAGAATAGCCTTAGTTGGAAACGAAAAAAGCACAGAAGTTTCCTCTAAGGTTTTATAAGAATACATCAATGTTTAATAAAAAAATAAACACTGCCAACAGTCGCACGCATAAATTACCCATCAGAAAAAAAGAACAAATATCATAATATCACTCTCGCTGCACCGGAAAAAAAAACAATGTTTGAGAACTGAATTCACAGCTATATGATCTCAAAACAAATACAAGGTAACACTATGTGCATGCCAACAATGCTTTTTTTTTAAAGAAAGCTTATCAAGATTGTGATCTAGAAGCCTTGCCAGGACAAGTTACATGCTGTCTGCATTGTGTGTGTGACACCTCTTTCTACAGGCAAAAGATTTTGTCTGGCTAATACGTTCCTGGCAAGGTCAATTAATGGAAGATTCAAATAAAAAAAAAACAAAGATTGTTGTTAAGATAAGCAGAAGGAATAAAAGACAAAAGGGAAAGATAATGCTGAGAAGTGTGACATTCCTCATACTATGATGAAACAATACTAATACAATAGTTCTTTCTCTTTACACAGACATACTTTTTAAATCCACCTGACATTAGGCGCAACTCTAAAGTCAACATCTCCAAGCAAACAACAAATATTGATGACATTATCAGCAGCCACATCTCCATTCACGAATTTCTATTCATCGCATGAGTTCACACACTTTCATTGGCGAGATGTACAAGCAACAATCTGGGTGAGCATCTGTTGGAACAGTAGAATTGCTTTAAGCCACAACACTAACAGACTAAAGCACTGCTTGGTACAGACAAGAGCGAAACCAACAAATTCAAGTTTCATTCTGAATCTGATGTATGAAAGGTTCATAATAGTAACATGATTTTGGGCGAAGCCCACAATAGAAGTTGGCCGTTTTATCCTGCATAACATTATTTTACAGGAGTTGAAAAAGTTTCTGCGCTACTTCTTATTGTGGGAATCTGATCAGATCCTTGTTTAAATATCAATATAGCAATACTTTGTTGATGAACAAATAACATGACAGATAAAAGAAATGAATGCTTAGCAAGTTCACATGTTACATGATAATTCAGTAGTGATGTATATAATTAAAATTTTATAAAAATCAAAACATTCAAACCAAACCTTGGTAGAAATCTATTTAAACTGAGAAATCACCATTGAAAGAAAAGAAAGAAAATAATACAATGAAAAGAGCAGTAAACTAATACCAGAGAGTACAAAATAGAGCATTCATTGGTTGTTCTTGGAAATTTTCTGGACTTATTCCTTTTCCACATATTTTGATCAGAGGCTTCCAGATACTAGTGAAAAAAGCTATATATATACTATGAATCATATTAAAACCAAACCATGCAGACAAGCTTAATTGACTCTAGTTGATTAATTTTTTACAATTTCATAAAAAACAATATTCTAAAAAATCATTTATTTATTGCTTGACAGAGCTTTGTTAAGGCAAATTTACAGCACAAGACACAAGCGTTTAGACATAAAAACAAGAGGGATGAACACGTGGCCTAACATTGCTTGTACGTAGTACATCTTACACAATTAACAACCCTACCTTTATTTCGTTTATCTTTCTGGCCTAGTATCATAATGAGCTTTTGACTCTATAATTTATTCTGACAAAAATTTTTAGGGCACACAATGACATGATACGGATATTCGATAAATATGATTTCTTCTAATAAGAACAGGGTGTGAGTTTTACTGAAAGATTCTATGTTCACATTCTTCCTATAATAATGTTGAAAAAGTCTGACATGAAACTCGAATTTACAAGCTTCTTCTACAATAAAGCCTCCTTTGTATGGCATATTTTTATCTAGCATAAAAGTGACACAAAAAAATGCAATACAGAACAAACATTGGTTTCACAACATCATGTGATCATGGAAGGCGCAGCCTTGACTTCTATAGGTGAATGAATGGCACTCTAAAGTTTCTGATCTTTTGTTTTTACTCACATTTGATATGCTCACTAAATAATGTGGCATAAGGCATGTAGTTTTTGTAATCTTTTAACTGTACAAGCAAATAAAACAAACATGTAAACAAGAAGACAAAGTAAAGAGTTCAACATTAGCAAATGGATGAGAGCAGGGACACAATAAGTTTATAGGTATAAGATGTGTATACAGAAGTTTATGTATATGTCCACAAAAAAGTATATTTTAGGGCATATTAAGTCTACAGATACATTTACACTTTTGAAAATGCCCGTTCCTATTCAACACAATTATATCATTAAAGTTTTGATGAAGCATATTTCTTTAGGCAGAGTCTGCTTCCATGTAAATCAAAATATATAAAAAAAAAAATTAAGGATCTGCACATTTTTAAACTGAACAGCAAATGGGTTTTCAAGAAAATTAAGACACTCTTACAGGCCTATTCCAGATACAGTTTTTAAGGACAGGATTTTGACTGCAGTAAAGACTGCAATTAACCTGAAGCAAGTCTGCAGTTAAATCGGTGCATCTGATCCCAAACTATCGTCAGTATTGCATCATCCGTATGTAATCTCAGGCTGAGAAATATTTGGGCAGCCAAATATTTTTATCGAACATCACGCTGCTACAGTCCTAGACGGCCTGGCGCGTGTTTTGCGTGGCGTGTGTGTGTAGCAATCTGGGTTTAGGCTCTGTTGGTAGACCTATATACATGCATGCAGTCCAACTGCAGTTTAAAAAATGCTATTATATATTTAGTCAAACTATCAACAGCAGTTGAAATGCAATGAAACTGAAGCCTGGCTGCAGAATAACTGTACATGAAATAGGCCTATTGCAACCTGTCCTTAGGGGTCTGAAGTTTGAAAGCTGAAACTGGAATGGAGACAAAATTTCAAAGTGGGTTTACCTTTCTTTCACTTTTTCAAGTCATCAAATTACATTTCTTTTCTTAGAATAAAGAAAGTTCCAAAGTTGTCAGAGACCAGAAACTGAGAAAAATGTACTGTTAAACCCATTGACTGCTACCAGTACATAAAATTTCCCCATGGGCCAAGAAAATTTAAAAACATGGAGAGGTCCGCTCTATCTAGATCTATAACTAAAATTTGAAGAAGACGCATAGAAATTGATCTGGGCTTTTAAAGAAGACTAGAAAACTAAAAACTAGATCTATATCTTAAAATTTTGTAAACTTGTAGAAAACCTGGTTTATAAAGCCTGTACAGTGTATGTACATAACACATTCAATCCATAGGGCAGCATCATGTAAAGCTTACATACACAACACAGTCAAGTGATTACAAGAATATCTGAAAGTACAAGTTACAGTTTTTAACTCATTTCTACTGGGGGCATGACAACTGGTTCACTATATAGACTAGAGGACAGATTTACAAATAAACTCTGAAGTCTGAAAACTGTTTTGGTCTTAAGTCAGTAAACCACTTTATGAATGAAGATGTGATCTTCAGTGTTATACTTAAAATCTAGTCAAACCCACCCTCTGCCTGTGGTGTGGTGTCTAAAAACACCTCCAGGTAAAAATTTCGATAATGTTTCATGAAACTTCTAGTAAAAAAGTTCTATAAATATTGCCATTACTTATTAAGCGACACTCTCTGGCCATAAGGGTATATCATTTTGGATGTACTAAGAAAGGAGGTAAAGAAGCAGTAACAAAAATTCAGCAGGTAAGGGTATGGATACAACTCCATAAATTTAAAAGTATTACAGTATATACGGTAGCAAAACATGTTAGCTTTTACAATTTTATTTTAAATAAGCCCTTAGTGTGGCTTGAGTGAATCTTGCTGCATGTAGTTCTTAGTTTGATGTAGTTTGCACTGTTTAACTTTGTGTGATTTAAAAAATTATTGTTCGGAAAGCATCCTTGCTACAAAATGTAAGAATGGGATTGTTCTCAAAAGTGCAATGACTTGGTCCGACAGTAACTTCATAATTATTTCAACACTCAGGGATTACAATTTACATACAATTTCATCCACCTTTTATGTTTCTAAACCCCTGAACTTTCAAGGCTACTGGATACCCTACCTTTACTTTTTTGTTTTAGCTCCAACAAGCATCTCAAAATGGATATTTTCGAATTATTCTTTCTCTTAACTCACGTAGATGAGAGTCAAAGGTAGCAAAGCTGAAGCATGGATAGTATTAGTAGCTCAATAATTTAATAGTAACCAGTACAAACAAGATGATGATAACTCATCAAAACTATCAACATTAAGTAGTGCTTGGTTCACATGGTGAAAGATGAAGTCTCATCATGACAGGAGATGTTTGTTAAGAAAGAACTCATTGTAGTTAATGTCTCTACCTATACTCTTCACTAGATCCCATGGTTAAGCTGTCATACTGCAAACTTAATATTATACAAAAGATGAGAAAGTTAAGATGGCTGAAAAGCTTGCAAATGCATAACAATAAAATGTTTCAGTAAATGAAATAATTCAATCCACCGCGTGCAAAACTTAAGGAACCAGCTGACTGGAATCCACACTTGTCTGGAACTGAACAATAAAAAACACTAAGCATAATATTAACATGATTTTAACAATTCTTGCAACAATAAACATTGGCAATGGCATTTCTAGATAAATAATGTTTAAACCACAAAAAACATGGTTGAATTAATTACATCAACACTCTGCCTGCATGTACCTACAATTTCTTACAGGAACTTAAAATACCTGAAAAAAAACAATTTACTGGCCAAAAAGACAAAATGTAAGAAGGTTAAAACTTAAGCTCATACAATTAAAATGCATATTAATTTTTTTAAAACATGACTATAACTATGCAAGAATTATTAAGCGTTTTCCAATTAAACTGGTGAAAAAAAGCTAGTGCCTTAAATCAGAAGCTGTTAGGGTAGTTAAACCTAACTTAGGTCACATATGCTTCCAAAGATGCTGACAGTATGCAAGCAACTTAAAAACTATATGCATTTATAACATTGAAAACCACCATATGAAGAGTCTTTAATTGCCTTAAAGAATGACACATGGTAAAATTAAGTAGATTTATGATTTAGCATATGAAATAGCAACTAAGCTGTAACTTTTAAAGAGCTAGTCTTGGCTACTTTTTCTTAGTATATCACACTTAATTATAACTTCAGAGGAAAAACAAAACTTGTTTCAATCTTATCATTTTATGCCTTTTTTTCATTGTTTTAATTAAAACAGCCGACTTTTTCATAAAATTGCCTTTTCAGCATATGATAAAATAAAGTAGCGTACATTATTGAAATTCTTTTAACCCTGACAAACCTCATCCAAGATCCATAACTATTTGAAGAGATGAATGTACACACATGCATAATAATATATGTAGTTATCAGGACCATTTTAATAGACTGATCTTTTTAAATCAATAATTAAAACCTGAAGTAACTTTGAAAACTTTTAAAAATATATATAGACATTGACTTGTGTCCATTCTGTGCATTGTACACTACATATATTGCTTTTTTCTTTCTTAAAAAATGAATTAAGTTTCAATGCAAAAGACATTTTTTTTAAAATAGATACATTATTTGTTCTCACATTTTAAGATAAGGGGTGGCCAATTTTCTGATTAAGTTGCAGATGTATAAACTAATTTAAAAAAGCAAATTAAGGTCAGTGTAACACACAATACTCTAACACCATTTTCTTAGAAGTAAAAAAGATTTGACTAAGACTAAAAAGATTTGTTTTCCAATTTCATAAAACACCTTAAAATGTGTTTGGTTAACAAAACAACAAAATTAACAAAACTACACTTTTTTTCGTTTAACATGTGTCAACTAAAATATGGCATCTTTTTAGTTCAATAAACTCTTTAAAAACTTTTATCTGCATTTACAAAAACACAAGCTTGGCAGATTAGATTTTACAATATAGTTAGCAAAGTTGCACATTAACAAATTCTACTAAATAAATAATAATGTTGTACTTGTGCCATGGAGAAAATAATAAGGGCAGTTGAAATGCATGCAGTCTCATGCTAGGTCATAATTATATACTATAAATTAGCAATATAAAAAAACTTATATCCTTAGCTTCTTCTTATTTGGTTTAGCACAAAACTAAGCACAAATTTCCACTTCAAACTTTGGTTTCTTCATCACATTTGTTTAACACAACCAACAATTAAAACCTAAATTACTTTTTGTGGCGTGAAATCATTTTTGATTAGTTTTACAATCAACAAATACTAAGATATCAAAATAATAATAATAATAATAATAATAATAATAATAATAATAATCATAATAGTAATATTAAGAATGTTTGTGGTAGTAAGCAATATATTAACACACTAGAATGCTCTTCAGTTGAAAAAACACACTTGAGCATTGATATTCAACTTTCAGGTTGTTCTTTTTTTCTTTAGCATGCAGCATAAAGAAAAAAAGCAGATTCTCGAAAAAGCAAATATGGCTGGGGGAGCAAATTAACTAAGAAACAAACAAATCCAATTTACTATTCCTTACAAAAATTGTACATAAGCACATAATTTAAGACCCTGTTTAAGTCTTCTTTGTCACCTCTAAAAAATTTTATAGAAAATTAAATATCCCTTGATTCTACTGGCATCGTGTTGTTCTCTAACATATTGTTCAGAAAATAATTTAAAGTTAAATAAGAGAAAGATATGACACAGTCAATTTGGCTTTGCAAGCCAAACATTAAAATGTCTTGAATTACTATTTTTGTTATCTGTCACTATTTAATATATTTTTCTTAGTTAACAAAATATTTTCAGTTCAAACAAACCGTAAATTTTCATGATAATTCTCTGTATGTTTTGAAAAATAATTGCAAATTAAATATCAAGAAACTTTTTCCCCAGCCACAAATACTGTTTGTAGTCTTATAAAAAATACCTAGAGTAAAAATGTTTAAAAGTGCAAGAAAATAAAACAAATATCTTCTCTGTTACACTTAGAAGATATTAATATATAAAGGATCTGCAGTGATCTTTTTTTTTTTCTTTTACTTAATTCAACAGCTCAATCTTAGCCCATAATTCATTGATTTTATGTGAAAACACAAAAGACAATCACAAAAAAATGTTTGAACATGTTATTTATCAAAACTAATTGAGCATAATTTGTATGATTACAGATGAAAATAATAATTTTTTTTCTTAAATGTCATGCCTTCTTATTTAAGCAAGATTTTTTTCTCAATTGATAGCTGGCTATCACAAGGCTTTTTACTTTTTTTTTTTCAATTTTATAAGTAGGCAACTACTAAAAAAGCAATGGGCAAAAATCTAACTATTTAAGTTAGAGATCATGACCTTTCCTAATGCCTTAGTAGATTAGGATTAAGCACAATTTTAATCTATACCCCACTGATTAAGTGGCTGGCTGTTCTGATCTTTTGTCATACAAACAAAAGAATGTCTTCGGAACATTTATGAAATCTCTATGTTAACTTTGAGTAAAATGAAAAGCTCAGAAAGGTTTTCAAGAAAAAAAAATTCACAAGCAGCTTCTTTCCTGTATAAGAAGCACTACAATAGCAATTTGCAAAAATGAAGAAATAGAGGCAGTTAACTATCCTAGCAACATACTCTGAAATTAACCACAACTTAAGTGTATGTGGAAACAACAGCTTTGATTTAAATAGCAGCACTCCTCGGACATAAATTTCAGGCTATGCAGAAGTGATTATCTAAGAATGCACAGTTGGAAAAATGTGGCTTAAAGGAAGAACCATGATAATCTTGAGGCAGTTGGTAAATCAGGCATGAGCTGGAAAAATCAACATACAGGAAAAAACTAGCTAAAACTACTGATGCTCATCACCTTGGACAATCATAATTTATATCTCAGCTGTGATCTCTCTCCAAAACTTCTGTCTCACATTGAAGCAAAATAAAGTCTATGCCTAATTAAAGTTGTTGGTGTCCTAAACGACAACATCTACAATTTCATGTAGATAACAAGCAAAATGACTTTAATATTAGGCTAAGAGGACGGGTATGAGAGACAATTGAGTGACATATAGGGGGAGGCAGCGGATTACAGGATAAGTTGGAGAATAAGGTTGGCACATCATTAAGATGTCTTGCTAGCCCAGGCCATGTCATCTGAGCGTGGTTTGCTGCCAGTGAGGCTCTCAATTATAACTTCCAGCGTTGGCCAGAAGCCAATGAGCTCCAAGGGATAGTTGAGCCAGCCTGTCGTGATGCAGTAGTAAGTCTCATGTGGACTCACATGGTGGATGCGGTGGTGTCGTCGTGGCAATACCAGGTGCAAGTCTTGAAGAAGCTTGATGTACCAAGGCAAACCAAAGTATGTATGTGACCACTTGTGGCACTGTGGAAAGTAAAATTTCATTTCCAGTTTATAATTGTCAATGTCTATGATTTTGTACATCTTTTGTCAGGATTTTTGGGAGGTGAATGTTATATGTGGGGTTCTTACGAAAATTGACCAGGTTGCTAGGGTGCAGTAATCTTATGCCATAGTTACATAGGGTACGTCGATCAAGTGTAACATGGAAATTTATCACAAGGGTAATTTGATAAATTTCCATAGCACTTGATCCATGTACCATACACGGCTACCATACAAATTTAATGCTACATCAGCCCACCACAGACAATGAGTTGAACTTGAAAACAAAAACATGAATAATCATGAATAGAATGTTGAACGGCAGACCTTCAAAATAAGAAAAAAATAAAGAAGAAAATGTTAATATTTGTTTTCCTTTTCCTTTGCTAATAAAACATAAATTACAAATTAAACATAATTTTCCTATTGCCCTTTTTGATTGTTAACATCATGGACATACCTTCTTAAGATACATAAATGCAAAGGTGGCAGCATTATTAAATTTGCTGTTCTATGTAAGTACCTCTCTTTTCTCTTCCTTAAATATTTTCAGACAATGTACTTTTAAATATTATCTATTACTCAGGTTATGGGATTTTTATTATACTCATTTTTACCATTCCTGCTGAGTTCTCAGTGGTTCTAAAATATCTTTGCATCATCTCTATTTAAATTGCCAGATGAACTCAAAGCTTATTGCTCTCTAAAAAGGTGGCCTCCACCAAAAAGTACTTTTAACCATCCAGAGTTGAATGGCAATGAAAGGTGGGTAAGCCCTTGGATGTAAAAAAATGAGCAAACACATAACATTTTATGGTGATTACTAAGCATGCTATACTGTGCATACAGGAATTACTACAGGCCTATCATATTCTATATCTGAACTGCAATTACCATTTGCCCAAATAGATCTGTATTTAGCATAAATTTGCATCAAGATTAGCGGATGAATACTTCTCTCAGGTACATAACACGACACAAATGTAAATACGTGGCCTCCACAGACAAATACCGAGCATTGGTAAGCTAAATTATAAATTTGTTAAGAGGTAACATTTTACAGATTTTTCATTGGTGTGGTGTTTCTGTGGTAGAGAGATAGAGAGAGATATCAATTTCTAAATACAGAGGTAGAAGTCATAACACTTCAAGTATACCTACAAAGTAAATTGGAATCCAAAAGGTGTAAGATCTAAAAAAAATAGGTGATTTTAAGCAGACTTACATACAACCTCTCACTTTGCGAAACAAGAAAAAAACAATACAATTCTAGAGTTATACATAAAAGTTTTTTGGCTTTATTATTCTGCCCTCTTTAGTTACAAAACATTAAATACAATTGAGATTTAATAAAGCATTGGGAAAAATTTACAGAGAGGGAGAGGGAGATGCCTTTGTAAGCAAACCTACATAAAAGTAAAAGCAGCAAGATATATAAATACCTGATTTGTGAGACTGACAAAGACACAGAGCAGGAAAAGGTACATCATCCAGTTGTAGCTTGCTGGGATGGCCTCTTTGGGAAGGAACAAGAACTGATAGGTGCAATACCCCATAACAGGGATGCACACAGCAAAATTGTCACCATTTGTTTCAATGAAGTCATGCCGTGTGATTGACGTGGGATCTATATGGTGCTCCCGGAATGGCCGAATAAAACCCTATAGTCACAATAGAAAAGCGAAAAATAGTATATAATTTTTTATTTAAAGAGGACAAATACAGCAAGTTGTTTTTTTTTCTCCCTGTGAAACACTTTAGATTTGTTTTTTGTGGAAATCTTAATGATTACACAGCCAAACAATTGCTACAGAATATACACATAGAATAGAAAAACAGGCAGTTTAAGAAGAACAGTGAGACTTCAAAGTAGATGCACCAGCTTAAATTCTTTACAAAAAAAATATTATAGAGGTCCATTCTACATAAAGGCTTACTTGCCATTTTTCTCACTGGTGTTTGAGTGTTACCTGGCCACCCAATGTTAATGACCTTTGTTTTTCCTTCTTCTTTATTATTCTAATACTTCATGGCCTTAGTATAAAAAACATAGACATAACTTATTAAAGTATCTTTAAGACTTGGAACACTTAGTCTCTGAGGCAACGCCATTGGTTGTTTCAAAAGACAACTGAGTTAAAAATCAAATATAAGCTATAATGATCGCAATCGTTTATATTTTCCAAGGAGTCTTTTTTTGTATTTTCGCAAGAGATCCACTGAAAAAAAAATGTCTTTCATAACGACTATGAATATTGAACCTACCAAAAACATACCACACTTTCATGAAACAAGACTGCCTTTGCTTTACTACGTCCAACAAAAGTGATTTCAAAATAGTATGTTCGACCCTCGTGACGTTAGTAAAATAGTTAGCTATGATACATATCATGCACGACTGATTTATAACGAAAAAATGTATCGTTCAAATTGTAAAATGAAGTATAAAGATAAGTAACATCGATCTCTTTGAACTTATTATAAATGTTGAAAGTAAGTTTTATACACACGGCTAAAAT
The DNA here is from genome assembly GCA_019649035.1 of Elysia marginata. NCBI lineage: Eukaryota > Metazoa > Mollusca > Gastropoda > Plakobranchidae > Elysia > Elysia marginata. The sequence goes on from BMAT01003095.1 coordinate 451,316, forward strand.
AAAAGCAAACTAATTAATTACTATCTATTAAAGAGGGTTGGCCATGCGGCTGTCAAAGTTAAACTGGAAACAACGATCTTTTTAGCAGTCTACAGTTCATGTACCAGACCTGGATATGTAACACAAGACCAAACACAGGATATAATGGCACCTGCAGAGGTCGTCTCCCTTCTACAGAAAACTCTATATCAACCGCTTGTAATTCGAGTCATACTTGACAGATATAATACATAATCATCTTACAGCTCAGTAGTTACCCTACTGTTGAATATCAAACCTAACATAATTTATGTGCCATTACAATTTTCTTTATGTAAAGGGGGCGACTGTATTACTATTAGTAGGGATGTCGGGCATATATACATATTTATCTCTTCCTCATAAAAAATGCATTACCACAGTGTGTGCCTAATAGTCAACCTTGTAAATGCATAGTTCACAATTTAAGTCTATGAATTCGTATAAAATAATTTTGTAATAAATAGTGGAGGCAGCCACTGCGCAATTTAATGACTAAAAGATTTTAAAGCTATTTCATACCTCTAAAATCTTTCAATTAAATAACTTAGTAGCATTTTAGAAAGAAAAATGAAATGGACAAAGTCACTCATTGACAAATGCAGTTCTATGAAAAGACGCTGATAACGGGAAACAATATATTTTACATATAATTTCAAAAGAAAGAGACAAAATGGTGGCTTGTAGAATGTTTCTGCGTGGCAAGCGCAGGTAAAGTAAACAATTATGTTTTGCACCATTGGTTTCAATTTAGCTGAATGTGTTAAAACCATATTGGTGTCTCATTAAAAAAAAATAAGTAAAAAACATATATATATATATATTGTTAAAGAATGTTACAGAAACGATTTGTTGTTTCCTTTCTTCCGATTTTCAGGCAGCCCATGGGTTTGGGGTGACTTAGAAGCTATCGCAAATCAGCGACAAGTAACTGTAAGTCAATGGTGTAAACCAAAGTGTGATATAGATGACAGATGAAACAGCTAACAAAAGTTGATGACAGCACTAGTCTATGTAACAGGTAAATGGTGACTGTTTGTCACACATCGCCCTGTACGTCAGAGGCTGAGGCAGACCTTCTGTTCTATGAGCGTAAGCTTGTCTCCCGGTGGGATGCACTTTGTTTCCTCAATCAGTCAATGCCTAGGGTTGTGAAACAAGTCATAACTGTAATCCGGGGAGGGTTTGAAGTAGCGAACCAGGAACAAAGCCGCGAAGGGGGCACGAATATAAAAACTCCACGGAGTGTGAATCAACATACCAAGATCTTAGAACCTGTGATGCCAAGTGACCGTGTTGATTCCAGAAAAAATAACCTTTCACATTTAGATGGGCAACGAGAGGCAAGTCGATGAAAATACACCTGCTACTCTAAAACAGCCCAATAATTATGTTGGTAATACACCCACAACATTTAGCAATAGCCATCTACGTATCTTTTATTTTTTTTTTTTTACTTTCATGAACTGTTAAATTCACGCTGAAACGTTCTCGGGTTTAAGTTGGGTGCTTCGAATAACTCACAATTACATGTAGTTCAAACTTGTGATTATCAATACCAGCTATTTAAACATGTTCAAATAACCACGATGGCTTCGTTTCATAAAGGTTCTTAGACCTGATGACAAATTACACATAAAAATGGCCTTGTCTTAGTGGGCCCTGGAGTTCCACCTTAAATAGATGCATATATACCTTTGCTAGTGGTAAAGACAAAACAATGGTAGCGACAAAACATATCGGTGATGATGATGATGCTGTTGTTGTTGTTAACAAATTAAGCGCCGGGGAAAATGACCACAAAGCTAAAACGAGTTTGTCTTTTTAATCAACCACCCTTTTATCACTGTTGGAGATGTTTTTCCATTTTCCATTTTATGATCAGAATATATCGGACAAAAAAAATATTCCCTGCATGCAGAATGGTGAGCAGTGCGAAGTTCATGACAACAACAAAATTATTATCAAAAGGCACACCAATGACCGCGGCAACATAACTGAGCTAGCTTTCAACCCGGAACTTAAAGCCAATATGCATAGTTCAGTGATCATTTCCCCAATAAAAGAGACCGTGTTTCTTTCATATGCTTCATATAGTTATAATTTCCATAGCGCATGGACTTCATGTTAATCAATGATGGGCTTCATGTTAATCAAGCTTCACTTGGTGTACATTTAGCATTAAATAATGCTTTTGGGATGAACTGTGTAGGCGTGGATAAAAAGTTACAATAAAACAGCAAGCCTTAGGAACGAGTGATGAGGTCAAATTTCTACCTAGTTAACTATTCGGGAGACCATAGATGAGACAGCTATGTAGACAGATTAGAAAAAAAAATTAACAATGGCAATGCCATAACAAAGGGATAAAAAGGGTATACAAAGAAGGGAGGTTGAAACAGCGTGGAAGGCGTAAGACAGAGTGCGAAGATTAATGTCACCATGTTCTTTGATAGATGTTTGGGAACGAAAGAAAACAATGAAATAGAAGAATATCTAACACTCATACGTTCTTGTGAAAGGAAACAAAATCTTGTAGTGTAACACCACCACATGAAAGCTGAAGT
>BMAT01003095.1:499320-529338 GCA_019649035.1 Elysia marginata
CACGACCACACCAGCATCAAGCTTCCCCACACGACCACATCAACCTTCTACAACACGACCACACCAGCATCAAGCTTCCCCAACACGACCGCATCACAATCTATCTTCTCCAACACAACATCATCAACATCGATATTCCCTGTAACGATTAGGTCAACATCAACCTCCCCAAACACAACCACTGCGACATCGATATACTACATAAAAATGACCACATTGACTCCGACTTTCTCAACAACGACCACATCGGCATCGACATTCTCGAACACAAATTGTTATAGAACAGATGCGAAAAATAAAATAAAAGAAACAATTAAATCACAACCAGATTAAATTTTGTATTTTCTGTTTATTATTGTTGTAATCAATAAACTGGCGCACCTTGTTAAGCCTGGGTCGGAACCAAGCTAACCCTATCACGATACGAAAGCTTTTTCACGAGAACTATCAAAGTCAATCCCGAAATTAGTGGTGCTGCTGCTGCTTCTAGTTCTACTACTACTCCTCCTCCTCATCCTACTACTACTACTACTACTACTACTACTACTACTACTACTACTGCTGCTGCTGCTGCTGCTGCTGGGGTATGGTCCGGGGTTGTTCCCACAGGCAAGAAAAAAAATACTACGGTAAGAGCTCTTTTGTTTTTAATCTTACCATGAGAGTTATGTCCCTTTTTGTTTATCAAATCAAACAAAATGGCTGTAAGCATGGTGTCTGGCCTCATCCAGACTATAGGCGACGAAGATGAAATTCCACTCAGTGAGGATAGTGCAGATTCAGATGATGGAATGGTGAGAAAATACTTTGACAATAAATTCCGTATTCCCCAGGTCCATTTTATGACCTGTCGTAGTACCAGAGTTAAGTAAGACCAACTTTATGTGAGAGATCTAGCCTAGAATCCTCATCTAGAATACAGATCTAGGCCTAGCCCTAGATCTAATCATCTATAATGGGTTATATATATCTAGATTAGATCAGCCTTCTTTTTCACATTTTTAACAATCTCTTTAAAAGACCTCTTCAATCTGACCGCTGTTTACTGAACAAGAAACAATAACAATTAGTCATCCAGTCCCAGACTTGAACTCATCAGGCGATCTGCCTCTCCATCCTCGTCCCCCACTCCTCCTTACTTGACCCTTGTTATGTTTGTTTACCTGTGATGTAAACCTACAAACGAATTGACCTGCAGTGACCAGAAGGACAGCCTCGATGAAAGTTGAAACTGATGTATCAATAAAATTATGCGTTTGGGTGGTGACAATACTGAATACAACCATAGATAATGATTACAAATACAAGGCAAGACAATACTTTGTTTTTTACCTGTTGTCCGCCTCTATGAGACAGATTTGCTGCATTCGCATTTGGAGGGTAGGGTACTCTTGAACAACTGCTCTACCCTTGACAATTGCATTACCTAGAGACTTTTTGATGCTTTTTCGTTTAAACCCAACCCTGTTGTAGATTTAGACCTAGGGCCACAGTCACAACACTGTTGTAGCATATGTCGGACGGTAGCTTAGTTGCGAAGTAGCTAGACGGTGTTTATAGTCAGACTCTACGCCGCATGCGCAACAGTCACGCAGGCCCCCTTCTAGCTACTTCAGACTTATATAGTTTGTTTTATCCTCTGGGAGCAAGAGCCATTGCACATGCGCAAAATCAGTTCCTGTTACTTTTCCCTTTCATTTCCATGGTTCATCAACTTGGCACATGTGCGGTAGACCGTGACGCCTGACTGCCAGCCTCATGTTCACACCCCGGCTAGAAAGAGCCCGATTTAACATACTTACATAGACATGCGAAAGACCGCCTTCTTACTTTGCAGGGCGGCAAAACTGATTTTTTTTCTTTTTAAGTTAAATGCCGAGAGAAATGGGAAAATTGAACTAAAAGGCTATCTTCAGAGCCCATCAACTTTGCCTAAAGTTTTATTGTAGCTGTTGTTGGTTCATTTTTCTTTGTTACTTTTTAAAACTAGTCTATTCAGGACGTCGCTGATTATTCTGACTGTTGTTTATTTATCAACTGTTTTCCCTCAAGATTCTTATAATTAAGGCCGTCGAAGTGGATAAGGGTTTTTCTTTTTTGACCATGAAACTAACAGCCCACCGCTTGTAGTTGTAGTCGAGCCCATGGACTTCAATGATCGAGCCGCATCATCAGTCGCGGTTGCTTGTTTACATAGCTAAGTCCCGAGTTACACGACCTATCGCAGCCGCGTAAGTTAGTCACAGCTTTATGCGCCGTCTAGTGCAAGTTGTGTGTTGTGGATTGATTCATACTAGTGTAACGTCAAGACTAAAACGATTTAGACGGGCGTCTAAATTTACTATGGTGTTGTGACTACAGGGCCTAGAATTAAACAATTTAGTCCCACTCAAAATATTACACTGCATGCTCATCCTGACCATTCTCCTAAACTAATGAAATAGGAACTCAGGTACAAAAAGGAATGCATTTTACAGGTTTATAAGAGTGCTGCCCAACACAACTATCTGTCCATCACGACCACAACCGTTACTGGTCTTCAATGGTCGTCTTACGCAGGTATTTGAAGCTTTAGCTAACTTTGACCAACATTTTCAGCACCGCTAAGGACATCAGAATCAATATGAATTTTTCTCTTTTATGTCTTATTAGTCTCCTCCCCCCCCCCTCCTCCTCTTACCATTTCCAACAAAATAATACAAAACTAAGTTGAATCAGATCTCTTAGGAAACAAAATAATGGATTTTTTTGGATAAGAATATAATTAACCTATCTAATTTTTTAACAGATTTTTTTTTAATGATCTATCACTACAAAAGGCAACAACATAGATTTTTGTTGAAAAAAAATCCCAATTTTATGAAAAATTTAATGAAAGTTGGAAGAAAAAAAAACGCACTGTTTGTTGGTTTCTCAATCCAATCACAAAATTTCAAAGAATCCATTCAATTTTGTTCCATACAAGTAGGGGTTTTAGTGAGAAAAGTGTTTATTTTAAGAGACTTGCATTTGAAAGGAAAACATGTTAAATGACAAATGTTTCTAAAAATTTAACTAAACTGCAGGTACCCCTATTTTGGATTCCGGCTTGTTTCGAGCAAGATTTTCTCTTGAGCTTTTTTCCTGGCCTCAGCAAACTGCAAAGTGTATATTTTTCCAGTGTAGGCTATATTAAAATAATATTTTGGTTTTTTGCCACAGCAAGCCTATTTTGAATAGTCTATATCTCAATCTTGCCTCTGCCATGCCTTCCCCTTTCACCCTTCTCACCCTTCTCACCCCCTCGTCTTGAGCCATTCGTAAGCCATTCTTATAAATAGGCGAGATGTTTCGTCCATTATGCCATATGTGATTTCTTTACTTATAGTTCTACTTAGAAGTAATATGAAGGCCGCAATAGGATCTCAGCACAGAATACCCCTTTTCAGACCCTCCCTTCCCCCACTCTCCTCTGTGAGAAGGGAGAAATTTATAGAGGACATTTCCGTGCACTAAAATTGTAATAACCTTTGAACTAATTGAGCTAGAATAAATAACTTGGTATTCTTGGAAAGGCCTCACAGAGCTCTTTCTTGCAATGTAAGTTTTATGAACATTGTGTCGAAAATATATTTTGTAAAAGTGCCTACTAGTTCTCATTGGCTGGCACAACACAAGACTATTACGGCAGACTGTGACCTGCTCTCTGATAAGCTAGGCCTATAGATTAGAGTGCAAGGTTCACTACATGTTTGCAATACGCTTTAGGATTTCTGTATTGAAATCAACAGCATTTTTGTCTGGTATTTTGCATTGGAAATTTGTTTTTCTCAAAAACATCCTGCATAGAACAGACAAATAGCTAGCTAGGTAGTAACCTGGACGCACAAATATCCCATCACCAAGCTTAGATAGACACAGGTTTTAATATTGGACATAGAATAGTGCCCAGACTTGGGTAGCTACTGGACATAGATTACAGTCCTATTCAAACTTTTTCTGATCTTCACAAAAAGAAACCACCGTTTACCACTATTTGCAGATTAAATTAAAACATGTTTCTTGTAAATATATGTAAACTAGAAAAAAAAAACAGTTGTCAAATCACATGAAACTTTTATATAGAATAATTTACCAATCATCTTTAAAACATGTGTAGGGAAATAGTTTTTTGTTACAACTGTCTGTGTTCTCAATATTGAAAAATTAAAAACAAAACAAAAAACCAATTGATAATGCTCATCTTCGTACCATTCCATCTCATTATTTACTGTTTTGTGTATCTTTTCGGTTTTATGTGTCACAAAAAGTTGAATTATAAGCTTTATAATTGGAGTCAGTTACTTTGTTTCTCATGAACAGGTTGAAATGAGCATGTAATAAATGACTAATCTTTGAACAGGATGGTTAAGTTAAAATAATTTATCCAAAAGGTAATATTTTTCTTACATAATTTAACAGGTTTCCAAAAAGAAGAGAAGGCAGAAAAGACAGGAGCTGTTTTTCAACCCTGGTTTTAAATTTGAGGAGGATGACACTGTGAGTAACTTGTTTTCATTAGCTTTCTATTTTATCTTACTTCATAGTGAAATTCAAAATATCAATGCAGTTCAGTGTTAGAAATAAGAGCTTACCGATATGATTTGTCATTTCAAACTATTTTTGTCTTTCAGTGATGTCAAATTTCATGTTTTTTCATCCATACTGTTTATTGCACAAATTGTGTCCAACACATTTGTTTTCCTTTGAGATGCATTTTTAGGCTCATTTTCCTTTGTTTGGAATCGGTGGTCTTTAGAGAGCTGATAAAACCTTTTTGGAGCGATTTTTAGTCAAAATAGATGTTGGACAGTCAGTAGAAAATAGCAAATAGTCGGATATCTGTCACGTCACTAAAGCATCGTTACTAAAAACTTGCTCTTCATGTTTCCAAGAACAACAGTGATGCATATAAGCAAGTCGATTTTTTTTAAAAGGAAGGTATATATTTTAGCTCTAAAAATATTGACAAACCAAGTAAGCTGTCGGCTTTACGCCTTCGTCAGACAAAAAAAATAAAAAACGTAATGCATATACCCTGATCTTTTACTAGTTCAGCAAAGTAAATTTAGTTTTCCATAACTTCCTGTCAAACTTAAATACAGTGTGAAAATATAGATCTATAGAAAACAAATGAAGTCACTTAGGAATATTTAATGTGCTATATTTTGTTAATATTTTGTCTTCATATATCATTCATTAGAGCTCTTTAACTCTTTAATTTGTAAAATGCATTTCTTTGACTTCACTATTGCAGCTGCCTTCAACTAAATCATTTGATTTGAACTTAAGACCAAAGGGAATGGCTAGTGTATCATCAGTGGATGACAAAATCTCCAAAGTGCGGAAAGCAAAATTTGTAAGTTATGGTTGTTTTTAGTTATGTTCATTGAAAAAATATGTGAATTGTATTAAATTTTTCTACCTCGCAAAGAAATACATGAATTTTCTGCAGCACCTCATGGTGAAGTTCACAATGAGAAATTGCTCAAACTTTAGGTTTATGTCATGTCTTAGTTCTCTTTTCCATTATTTAACTTGTTAACTAATCTTTATGTGTTGCCAAGGGTCAAAATTTTTTATGTCCCTTAAAGCTTCTAAACTATAAACAATCAAAGAAGTGCTTTGTGATATAGCTAAACAGTTCTGAATTATCTTTAAGTTAAGAGAAGTTTCCTCAGAAAATGTTCAGTCGTCATCTCAGCAAATTTACTCTCTTCTCATTTTGATATTCTGCATAAATTTGATGTTATTAGAAGCAAAAGAGTGAGCAGGATAATGAAGACGCAGAACTCAGCATGGAAGAGGATATTGAATCATCAGAGGAAGAAGAAACTAAAACTGGTGAGTTCTTTTGTTTTCTTTGCCTTTCCCATAATGGAAAAAAACCTTTGCATTTCCCAGACAATTAAAATTTATGCAGTAAATATAACATAATAAATATCAGAAATAGTTCTGTGTCAGTGTTTTTCAAATAAGCATTATGTAAGTTCATTTAAGCCTTACTGTGCATAATGAATAACATAGCAAATTTTTTAATGTTCATTTTACTTTATTGCAGATACTATTAAAACAAAAGAGAAAAAAGGGAAAAAGAGAAAAGCAGTTGACGAAGATGATGAAGAGGTAGGTGTTATTTGAATAAGAAAATCCAGGAAGGGAATTCCTACTCAGAACAAAATTTATATATATGTAAGTGTATATTTCATTAAAGATTATTGTCATTGCCCTCAAAATAATCTTTAATGGGCCAGTGCCATTAAATTAATAAAAATCAATTAATAATTCCATGCACATTGTTTTTGTTGGTTTTTTTTTTTTTTGCTTGATATAAATCAACATCTTTTTAAACTCTCAACTGTGACTATCACAGTCAAAGTCTTTAAAAAAGCTAAAACTTTCCATTTACAGTTTAATTGTCACACACTTATCAGGCTTAGGTGTAAAAATGTCAAAAGGTTTGTGAAAAAATTTTTTTTTAAACTCTTATTACTAATTTATGTTGACAACACAAACTTGTAAAAACATCAATTGTTTTTATTTACTTTTTCTATGTTTTCAGCAAGAGAAAATACATTTCTCAGAGAGTGTTGATACATTTGATGAGAAGATGCTCTTTCAAGATATGAATCTATCACGTCCTCTCCTTAAGGTATTATTTTAAACTTTATTCCTGCCAGATTCCGAAGACTGTATAAATATACACACTGATGCGATAGCTGTTATTAAGTTATTCTTTAAGACAATTTTTGTGACACTAGTTTATGTTGAAAATTGTGTTGCATCTGAAGTTGGTTGAGAGTTTGTTTTTTTATTTTTTGACTTAAAATGAAATGATTTTGTGAGACTGTGGTCATATTAAATCACTATTTGTTACAAATGGGTATTTTTATAATTTTTAATTATAATAAAATCTTTTTGTGTCACTCAAATTTAAACATCAAACTAAGCGTCAGGTCTTTCTTTTCTATCTTACTTTTTCAAATTTATTAATCTTTAAGCGTTTTTCTGTAGTTAAATTCAGAAATTTTTAATTTCTAAATTAGGGAATGGGAAAGAAACCCAACAAAATATTTGAGATCAAATCTTATATTTCTGTGTGAAGGGCTATGAAAAAAGATGGCCTTAAACCTTAATTTAAAAAAAGTAATTAAATATTTAAATTTCATGTAATCTGTTGATGGCAATGAGCACACTGTGACTTAATAACATTTTTTAAAACTCGATTTGTCATCTTAAAATTTGTAAATTTTAAAATAAACTTTTCAATCTAGGTGAAGGGTTTCTGCCATAGCTCCATGACCTTTAAGTTTAAAATAAAAATTATACATTTCTGTCCATCCTCCATCTAGGGCCTCTCATCTATGGGATTTGTAAAGCCAACTCCAATTCAGGCTGCCTGTATTCCCACAGCCCTACTAGGCAGAGACATCTGCGCATGTGCTGTGACAGGCTCTGGTATGGTTTGATCAAGGCATAAAATCAAGGGTGCCATTTTTCCATAAATTTAGACCTGGTTAATGTCTTTTTAATTTATTTGTTCTTGTTGCTTTTGGTATTTATCTTTATGTATGTTAAACCTTTCACTGCCAAGCCCGAGTCTCGCTTGGCAATTCTTGATTTTTTTTAGTCTTATGAACGGTCAAAGGCATATATTTATAAGAATTTATGGACATTCTAAGCCAAACAGATTATTTCCCTTGCTACAAAATAAATTTGCAATTTTTTTCAGTTTGACTATTTTTAATTAACTATTTGAATGGTAAACGCAGAACCTACCTGGCAGTGAAGGGGTTAAAATGTAATATCTAAAGCATGGATTTTCAGTTATTTTCATAAAAATTAAATTGCATTCCTTTAAAATATTTTAAGACACCCCAATTATTATGTCTTGTTATTTATGTGCTTCTGCTTTTGTCTTGTTCCAAAATGAACTGAAAGGTGCTGAATGTATTTTGAATTGGACGCTCGAGTTGTAAAGGACTTGTAGTAAGTCATAACATTTCAAAACTACAAGAATTTATCACCATTCTCTTTAAAGATTTAAGAAAGAAAATAAGAAGAAAATCTAACATAGTACAAAAAAGAAAAAATCAGTTATTTTTTCTATATTTACATTTGTAGAACTTTGACTCATAAAACATTCTTTCCTCAGGCAAAACTGTAGCATTCATGCTACCAATTCTTGAACGCCTTTTGTACAGGCCAAAAGCCACAGCATCGACAAGGGTTCTTATTCTGGTGCCAACCAGAGAATTGGCTGTGCAAGTTCACACTGTGGCAAGAAAGCTATCCCAGCACTCAAACATTGACATCTGCCTGGCAGCTGGTGAGAAAAGCATTTTATTTTCCTTTGTCAAGTCTTTCATTATAAAATGTCTTATAAGGTCATTAATCAAATGATCAGTGGTCTTGTTCCATCCAAGGAAAGTGGCCTATGTCTGAGATAAGACTTGAAAACGATATAAGATGATTTTGTCATAATTACACTCAGGGTGTTTTGACTGTTAATTAAGTCTTGAACAAACATACCTTTCTTGTAGGATCCCTTCAAGATTTTACTATTAACTTTATTCTTGTGTGGTTTTTAGGCATCGCAGGTATTGCTTGGTGTAGTTGTTCTATGAGTGTCAGCCTTTTTTAAAGTACAGAATAGTATAGTAGCGTGATAAACTGCCATTTAAATGTTCTCTACAAATACTAAGGTTTTAAAGCATTTCTTCTCTTCATCTTTGATTGGCCTTTAGTATGTGTTGTCGTTTAAAGTGTCTTCTAGCTTTTACTGTTCTTTGATTTAGATAACATGTGAAAATTAGGATAAATTGTGTGGAATTTCACAAAATGATTCTTAGTTGCAGGTATATATTGATATCTGAAAAGCTCTAATAAGGCTCTTAAGATAATTGAAAGCTTATTTGGGTATCTTATGTCAATGAGTTATTGCTTTTGAAAGGTTGGGGGATCAATGTATCTCATTGTCATAAAAATGGAAAAAAACCTTTAAATCCTTACTGTAGAGCCTTGAATTTATGGCTTTTTTATGTCATGAACTTTATGTATTTTTTTTCAGGTGGCCTTGATATCAAGTCTCAAGAAGCAATGCTTAGACTCAGTCCAGATATTGTAATTGCAACCCCAGGTCGACTTATTGATCATCTGCACAACAGCGTTAGTTTCACACTGAACAGTATCGAAATTTTGGTGCTAGATGAAGCAGACAGGTAGTCGCTGCGTTTCAAACTCCAGCTTGTATTCTTGGTCAAATGCTTGTTAAATATGCTATACAGCTCACTATAAGCGTCTGTCATTTGGAAAAGTCGACAATGTGTTACAAGAAAAATTTAAAAAATCTAATTCGTATAATGGGGAAAGAATATTATATAACAAGTTTAGACTAAGCTTAATTGTACAATTTCTCTTTAGTCACATTTATTTTAAAGATGATTCCAGTTTTGCTAATGCTGTTGTTTTGTTCACCACAGAATGTTGGATGAGTATTTTGCAGAGCAGATGAAGGAAATCATTCGGTCATGTGCACACCAGAGGCAAACAATGTTGTTCTCTGCCACAATGACAGAAACTGTAAGCTTTACTGCTTATTTTTTAAACTGATGTTAAGTATGCTTTTTGTCACATTTATAAATATTTAAGTTTTCTTTGAATTTTTTTGTACTTATCATTTATGATTGTTATTAAATCATCCAGCAGTAACTAAATGCCAAATATCTCTGTTACCTGTGAAAAAAATTAAGCATCTGCAAAATTATAGATTTAATACTCATCTAAAACTGCTTTTCATTTCTTGAGAGAAGTGTTCATTTTTTAGATTTACTAAAACCATTTTTTGAGACATTGAAGTAATACAGTGGAACTGTTCCAGACCAAAAGCCATTTTTGTTATGATGAATTTCAATTAAAGCAATGCAATTTCTTTTAGAAAAAAATATTTTGGCACCAAAAGCTGTTGGTCTTAGGGTTGGGCTGTATTTTTTTTAACTATACATTATAATAATTCATTACACAGCTTCTAAAATCCACTAAAACAGTTCTTGGTGGCGCTAATAAATACATTATTTTAGAATAAACTTACCTCAAGTTAAAAACGTAGTAAAAGAGTGTAACATAAAACAAAAACAAATAGTTGTACAATATAGATACACAAAAACTGTTACATCATCTAAGAATAGTCATTGTCTTTGTTTTAAGAAATCTTACATTTTATTTACATTGAAATGCATAAAAAAATAATGGTGATATGTTCTAAAATCACAGGAAAATACTCTTAAAACTCAGTTATCAAAATTGGCTTGAAAAATTCAATTGTATCACTTCTCTTAATTTTTTCTGATAAAAAATTCTAGACCTTAGGAAATGTGACAGAAAACGCTTTCATTTCAAAAGTCGAGGATTGCATATTAGTTTTTAGTAAAATGAAGTCATTTGATCTTAATATCATTGGGGCTTTGTATAATTTTGAAAGTTCCTGTAATTAAGCAGGAGATGGATTGTTTAATCAATATAAAATATGACACACAATTTTAAAACCAATGCGGGATTTCATCGGCAGTCAGTGTAGCTCTTTCAGTATTTGCTGTGAATAATTAAATTTTGATCTACAAATTATTAACTGGGTTGCTTTATTTTGGACCTTTTAAAGTCTATCTATGAGATAATTGGTGTTCCAGCCAGGAGAGAATTGCAGTAATCCAACCTGCTGGTTGTGAAAGAATGTACTAGTAGTTGAGTGGTACTGTCATCAATTAGTTCCCGATTTTTCTTTTCTTTGTAGAAGTTTGTGTATCATGGTGGATGCATTGCATAGAAGTCTGTTTGGCAACTTAATTCTCAGGTTCAAGAACTAGTAGCTGTTTCACTCAGAGATCCGGTTAGAGTTTTTGTCAACCAGAGTACAGAGGTAGCTCTTGGTTTGAGGCAAGAATTTGTGAGGATTCGCTCCAGTCGAGAGGGAGACAGAGAGTCCATTGTGGCAGGTATGTTTTGTTTCTCTTCTTTTTTTCTATGCATTCATGCACCCATATATGTGGCTTGCAATTTGTTGTACTTGGGGTATAGGCTTTGAGTATGAGTCAATTTTGGTAGGAAAATGTATTTAAAATGTAATTGAAGAGAAAACCAAATAAAAAAAAAACATTAGCTTTTAACTATTTATTTTCCATTCTAAAAAATTAGTGGAAGCTTTCTTTTTTCTTCACCATTGGTGAAAAACAAAACAAAAATTTAGTTTCCTAACAATATTATATAGAAAGAATTCAAGGAGTGTAAAAGTCATATATATTTGACCAAATAAAAGGGAACAAGTAGAGGCTATAACACACTTTTTTACATAAGTTGTGTATCGTTATTAGACACAATTAACTGAAGCTAAACATTTTGTCTTGCTGCAGCCCTGGTGTCACGCAATTTCTGTGACAAATGCATCGTGTTCATTCAAACCAAAGTCCAGGCTCACCGCATGCATATTTTGCTGGGACTCCTGGGTATCAAGGTTGGGGAGCTGCATGGAAACCTCTCTCAGGCTCAGGTATCAATGATAACAAGTTCTGAATGACTGAATTTGAATGTTTGTAATCTTGCAATTCAGCTATAAATATTTGCTGTCTTTACATCTATTGGAAAGGATTGATTTATTGAAAAAATTTAGTGGCAGTTGTTGGGATGGAACGTATTTGCTTTTTTTTTTTGTGTGTGTGTAAATATAACCCAATGTCCTTACCATTTATCAAAATTTTTTTAGCTCTTATCAGAAGTTGTAGTTGAATGATAGACTTTTCCAAAGTTCACTGTGGACCAGCACTGCTTGAATTTGTCAAGGTGCAAAGTATTGGGTATATAAAAAGAAAACATATAGTGGGGAAAAAGGTTTTAAGTGAGTCAGTGTCTGGATTATAAATCGACAATAGACCTGAAAATCAAAAAGGTAGATAAGGTAAAGGAACTTTTTACTATTACTAAATCTTACCACTGCCTAAAATTTGGAATTTAAGCTTGTTTCATGATTGCTATGACTAGCACAATTGTTTAACTCTTTGTCAAAGTATTTGTTTCATTGAAAATATTGTTAAGATTTTGAAAATAAAACATGATAGTTGAAGTTGGTGCTAAAGAATCAGATTTAATTTTGTATTTGCTGAATATTACAAATTTGAGTCAAAGTGTGTTGGGCTTTTGACATCTTCAGTAAGATTAGCATCACCCTTGATTGCTTTGTCCTTCATTTCTTCCAGCGTTTAGAAACATTGAAGAAATTTAAAGATGGCCTGATTGATGTGATGTTAGCAACAGATCTGGCTGCTAGGGGTTTGGATATAGAGGGCATCAAGACAGTAAGTTTATTTTGTTATTTTAATACTCTTAAATTCTGAAAATTGTTATTTGTAGCTCTCAAAAAATGAGTCAAGTTGTCCCGAAGATCTATTACACTGGTACTTACTGTGATAGTGGCTGAATGAGAAAATTTGACAAAATATTTATTGGCAATTTATTGAGTAAATTCATGAACAACCAAAATAATCTTTGAAATGATGGACATGAGAACTTTAAGTAGAGGATAGATCAGTGTGCTCTGCAAATCCTTTCACAGGGGAATGTAGCTTTGTAATTTCATTATTTTAAATATTAAAAAAGTCTTTTTTGCAAACTACTTATCTTTATTAATAAATTGTGGACACAATTGGAATATGAAAATATTTTTTTTACCAAAAGTTTAAAGTTTTGCTCCTTTAAAATTCAGAACAAAAGAGACTTTTGTTTTTATAATAATACTCCACATTTTTGCAGCCTGTGGAAGTAAAAAAATTACTTGCATGTAACCATGACTCAAGGTTTATGGTTTGTTGTTAATCGAAATGGCTCTGGGTGTGATACCAAAGTATTGCATCAAGTGATGAGGCCTTTTATTAGAATGAAAATAATACTTTCATCCTTGGAAAATGTTATGAAAAAGTCTAGGTATCAGAAATACCTGTTTTTATAATGTTGGGCTTAGATACGAAGGAAAATTTTGCAAACTTTGCCTAGAGGGAATTAAGTGCACAACAACCTAGTAAAATGTATAATTTAATCATTAAATAAACTATATATTTTATTTTTAGTTTGAAAATGTTATAATAGTACAAAAAGTATTTTATTTCAGAAGCGAAGAGTAATTAAAAACACATGAAGACAAAAAAACAATCTAAGCAAACAAACGATTTATAAAAATAAACTCATACAATGTGAGTTCACATTAATCAATAATATGCACAGATTGATATTTTTCAACCTGTCTTATCTGCACTAAAAGTTCTTATCTACTGGAAGATGAAGTAGATTAGTTTAGAAAGAACGAAGATTAAGGTTTTATGCTGACAAAACAACAAGAAATGCTTATGTAGCCCTAGCTTTATTAAAGCATTTTAAAACATTTATATGGGCATTACTTGTTTATGTTATTTCACATGACAAACAAGTAATTTACAAAAGTTAAATTGAGTTGTTATAAAACTCATTGTCACAAATCAGCTTGACCCACGTTTTGAGATTACTGTAAAAATATTTGTGACTGTACAAAACACACACACTTTATTGCAGATTCATCTCAAAAGAGTTACTTTCTCAATCGTCTGCAATGCAGCTTTTTTTTTGTTGTTTTCCCATACAACTAAAGTAATTTTTGTCCCGTGTCAGGTCATCAACTTCACAATGCCAAGTACTCTCAAACATTACATCCATCGAGTTGGCAGAACAGCCAGGGCAGGCAAAAGTGGCAGGTGAATCAACTGAAACATAATCTCTATCACTAATCCACCTCCCCCCCTTCTGTGTCTTTGGCTATCTTACATACTATCATATGTTTGATGCCCCCTCTCTGATTTTGAGATCCTCCTGCTGCCAACTATCATTAGTATTAGTCAAGGAAGTTGAAGAGGATTTGCCACAGATGTCAGTAATCTTTCTCAACTCATAGTCATTAAAAGTAAGATTTGCTACCCTTTAGCATGATTTTTTTTTCAATCACTGATCACTCGAATTAAGATATTGGTCAATTCATTTTGTTTTTCCCTGTAAATTTCATCTTTAAGCCCTAATGAGTTTTACTGCTCGTATAGTTTCACCCCTAATCCCTTGAACTGTTTGCACCTCAAACTACCACAAACAAGTTGACAATGACAACAAAACAGTTTATAGCCAACCATAGTGTTAGCCATCTGGACCGCCTTTGTGTGATTACAAAACATGCCAAACTGTTTTACAACAACCAAGAACATATTTGGGCGGAAACTGTTTCCACCAATGTGTGTTCCAGAAAGAAAACCTAAAGAAGAAAGAGGAAATGAGTGAATAGGTCAAGCAATATTTTACATCATTGATACAAATATTTACATTTACTCCGTTTTTTTTCTCCAATTTTTTCCCTATCCTTAGATCTGTAACATTGGTTGGTGAAAAAGAGAGAAAAGTGCTCAAGGAGGTTGTCAAACTTGCCAAAGCTCCTTTAAAAACTAGAATTATTCCTCCAGGTATGATTTTTTTTCATTTCAAAGGCTTTATTTTGTTATGGTATTTCTAAATAAACAAGTTTTATGCTAATGTATCTAGCTATGAGGCTTTGTGTATCTGTCAAATTATTCTTTACTGTGGAAAGAAATAAAATGCACTTTGTCGACCAAAAAATGTGGACCTTACTCCTTAGTTTTGAAATCCAATCCCAGTAAGAGAGTTACTTTTCTTATATTATGAGTCTTAAAAATGAGTGTCTTTTACTTTAGGTCCTGATACATATTCAGGCTTTGTGGAAATAATAATGTGTTGAATATATGGTATTACAGATGTGGTCAGCAAGTATCGAGATAAGATCAGTGCAGTCGAAGATGACATCAAGGCTATCATGATAGAAGAGAAAGAAGAAAGTCATCTTCGTTCAGTGGAAAACAAAATGAATAAAGCTCAAAACATACTCAAATCAGCAGAGAATGAAGAAGAACCAGAAAAGAGAAGAGGCTGGTTCCAGAGTCGCAAAGAGAGGAAGGCTGAGCAAGGTCATGAGCTAACATATTTACTGTACAACTTGAAATTTCATGTGATGTGAAATGTCCTACGCAGTATGAAGTTTGTTTACAACTTAAATGCTAACAATTGTTTATGAAATCAACGTTTATCTTAGCCTATGGCTTAATACAGATTTCACTCTCTTGATCACCAAATTTCTTACAAAAACGGCTAAGCAACATATGGATACAATAAGAAATAGGTTAAAGAAATATTTTTCTTCATTTTAGCACATAATAGATTCAGAACACCTCCACCTTACACAGAAAGTAAACAACAAAAAAAGAAGAAAATGCCCTGATAGATTTTAACTAAATTCATTTGTTAGTTGTTTTATTAACTTGCATACAGCTGTTTCTTTCCCCCTTCTTTCTCCTTTTTTTCTTATTGAGATGATTTAATTAGTATTATTATACTTAAGGTATTTGGGTATGATTGTTTCCCCACAATAAACTGCTCCAAATGAAGCAAGGGAATTCTAGCATGTTATGAGTAGATTTTATGTTAACTCTTTATGATATTCAAAATTTTAAAAAAATTTTGTTTGCTAATTGTGCCAAGTTTTAAGGGTTTTTTTTAGATTGTTTCTGCAGCAAATTAATCCAGTTTTGTGTAAAATATCTTTGAACTTCGCATACCATTTTTTGTTTGACAGAGAAACTTCGATTAGACCAAAAAAGTAGCTCCAAAGAAGAAAAAAAGACAAGAAAGAAATTAACTGTAAGTATACAATTGCTAAATTTAAAAAAAAATTCAAAGCTGTTTTTATAGTTAACGAGAGTTTGTGTTATTTGCTGCAGCAATTATCACTTACTTAGTTCAGTTTTATCTTTACTTTTAATAATCTTCTTACCATACCACTTGTGTGTTGGCCAGGAAAACCAGGTTAAAGTCAACAGGGATAAAACTAAGGTATATACCTTGAAATAATAATAATAATAATTTTAGCCCCGATGAAATTTGAACTATTACTGCACCATTAAAGCCCATGATCGATAAAGTAAGTTTCAGCACTTAATTGTTTTTAGTTTTGATTTTTTTGCAAGGCCAAACATTACAGGTCTATTTTCTCCTTTTCATGTTTTTCTACCATGCAACTTATAGAAAGCAATATCTCAGGTTCTGGTTAAGATAGTTTAAAAAAGCAAATTCTTTTGACTTGTGTCTCAAAATATTTTTTCTTACCATTTTTTCATGTGAATCATTTTGTTTTCTTTTCTTTCATTCTGTCACTTTGCTTTGACCCCATATATACCAGTTATGTTTTTGCCTAATAGTGCCCAGTCTTAAGAGTTCAGGAACGTTCAAAGCAATGTCTGCTTTACCTTTAGGTAGTTTCTGATGATGCATTCATATGTGTAGTGACTTTCACCCATATAAATTACATTTAAATTTAAATGAGTTAATTACTTACATTATATCCAGGCTGAAGACAGGGTGAATTTTGAACTGACCAAGGCACAATTATTGAGTATTCGGCATGCAAAGAAAGCTCATAAAACAAAACCAGTAGGAGTGCCAGAGTTACCCAAAGGTAATTAGTATGAAAATTCAAACTCGAAGATTATTGCCTTATTTTAGGAACATTTCATGTAATTTTAATACTCTATGTGACCCCCAGAAATCAAGATCATTGTGATTACTTCCTTTGCTTTTTGGATTTACTTTCAAATTTTTTTTTATGAATATAAATCACAATATTTTGTTTGCTATAATTATCAAGTTCAGTTTCGCTAAAATGTTTTGAAAGCACCACTGGAATTGATTTATTCCTCCTTTTAAACCCTAGAAGTGTCACACATCAATTTTTGTGTCATGATTTCCATAAGCTGTAGTGCTAATTTCTTGTTTATGTAGGCCGACTGACACTACGTAGGTTAAATATCAACAGCATGTAGTATAGATATAGTTTTATTTTCTCTCTCAGTTAGGCTTAACAAACATCATAACATTAAGTCTATTACTTATTTTTTTTGTGTTACTAGACAAGAAGAAAAAGAAAAAGAAGATAAAGCGAAGGGATGAACCAGGCTTTGAAACTGAGTTGGCCGACATTGGATCATCTGCTGTGAAAAAGTTCAGAGCTGGGTGAGAAATTCTTTGCATCAGTTGCGGTCATTTTCGTACATTTTGACTCATCTAGAAAATGGTTTTTAGAGTTTGTGACAGATTAATGCTGAAACCAGTGAAAGTTGTAGTTTTGTACTAGCACCAGCAATCAATTAGAGCTTACCATCATGTGACAGATATATGCCTAAGGAATGCAGTGAGTATTATTTAAAGGTTTATGCCATATTAGTATCGGTAATACTGATTAATGGGTTTTAGCCTCCTTGACATCATGAATACAAAAATGTCTGCCAATTCATTCAGTGCATCAAAAAGAAATTCTTCCCAAGGAGGATTTAGAAGTATCAAAGTTTTGTGCACCAGATAACGAGTGATGTTTTACATATTTTTTTCTTTTATCAGGGATGCAAGTTTTCCGATTTTAATCGGAATTCCGATTTTTTCGTCTCCCCCGATTTTTTCGATTTTCGTATTCCTTCTTCAACCAGACTATCAGCAACAAAAAAGTCGGAAAAATTATAAACTTATTAAAGTAAGAACTTAAACCGAGAAAAGACGACCGGAAAATCGGAAGCAAATTATAAACCCTTTTCCAATTCTATGGCGATACCGATTATTTCTTTTTGTTTATCCGTTAGTCGATTTCCGTTTATATTTTATATAATTAACCTCATCGCCCGATTTCTTTTTCGTGATATGTTCGAAACTGTCCACACACAGGCCAATAGGCGTAAAAGCAAAAGTGAAAGTATGCTACCGATAATTTTTCTTGTTAATGTTTATCTTTCGCATTTGTATACTCCGTGTAGATCTAGGCCTAGTCATAAATAAAAAGATCTTATGATAATACGAACACATGGTTCTATGACTGTTCAAAACATCGAGAGTCCTTTATAATTCTTTCTTACATTACATCTAGATCTAGCCCCAAACAATCTTGTGCACTTGCGATCTTGTTCAGTGATATTTCATACTGTGTTTGCTGCACTTCATTGACCTTTCCAGATCTGTTTAATTTTCAAGCAAGTGCCAGGCTAGAGGCTTAAACTCTTAGATCTAGTTGTCTTACTCTTCAAATCTAGATTAAATCTATTCTATCTCTCTATAGATCTCGAATAGACATGGAGAAACAGTGTAGCTAGTCATTAACTGACTCAGCCTTACTGGCTTACACTAGAAAATCTAGATCTAGACTCTAGTGACATTTACTAACAATCTAGATTTTGCTCATGGTGGCCATTCCAAGTCTAGATATAACCCAAATTAAGTTCTTGGATCGGAAATCTACAACCTCACATTGTGTTTCTATTTCAAAGAACAAATGTAGGAGAAAGACATCAATTCAATGGAGACTTTTATTCTTGTTATAGCAGGAAAAATTTCGGACGAGGATGGTGTCGCATGATGTTTGCTGTGTAAAAAGAGAGTTTTTTACCAAACTGGTGGCAGAATAGTTTTTGCTACTGCTAGACATTGAAAGACTGGCTTTAGTAATCAGAATAGCGCGCGCTCGGAAACTTTCATAAAAAAATTTCCTGCTTTTTTCTCATGAGCTGCTTGCATCCCTGTTTTATTCTCAGTTTAAATAATGCAGATAATTATTATGCTCATAAAACATTTCTTTGCTGCTTCTCATTACAGATGAATTATCTGTTTTCTGGTTACTTAAATTTGTGGAAAATTTGACTATTTCCTTTTATTGTTTTGTAAAGATACATGCAGGTCAGTCAGGATAGGCTCTATATTTTTTTTATATTGAAAATAAGTATACATGACAATCTAAGCCAGCAATAATTCATTCTGTCTATTGGTAATAGAGGAGGTGTCAACATCACCTGCCACTGCTTAGCAGAGGTCTCAGATAACGGGACTGGAAATCGTTGTGTGGGAAATTGAGAAGAAGGCTAAAAAAATGGTACTCAAAGACTACTTGTTGATCTTAGTCGGGGAATATTTATTTCATTGGGAATTTAGACTTTGAAATTATTGATAGGAAGTATTATTTTGTTTCAACTACAATTCAGAGGTCTTTAGTTTTGAAATTTTCAAAAGTAATTGTAAGTAGATTTAAGTTCATTGATTAGTGTCATTTTCTCATTTTATAAATCAAAATTAAAGTAATGATTTCCTTAGAGATTTGCCTCTTTAGAGTTCCAATTTTTAGTGTGTAATGATTTGAATAATCGAATAATTTTAAAGACAAGTATGATTCAATTGACACACAAAAAAAAATAATTGCTCATAGCTTATCATCAAACAAAATTTGCATGCAAGACAAATTGATGATTGAAGGCAAAATAAAGCAAATTCAAAGGAAGTGAAGAAAAAAATTTAACAAAGTCCTTTGGAAATTTTCTTAAAATCTAATCTAATTTATGATTAATGTCAATGTAAGATAAGGTAAGAGTAATTAAAGGGTAATCACTTGACACAGATAAATTTACATTGTGGAGATTATACTTCAATGAATGTAATTGCAACAAAATGCTAACGTCAATTCCCAAAAGGTAAATTTAATTATTAATTTATTTTCGTCTTTTTGTATGTAATATTTATCGACTTATTTCCAAGAAGCTTTTGAGTTTCCATCTCTCACAATACTTTAAAGTACAGATTAAATTTCAGAATTACGCAAGGTTGCGATCCAGCTGGTCCTTTAGCTCACATACACTTGTATCAAGCACTGCTCACACACACACACACAGACACACACTTTGTCTGCAGGTCTAAGGTCAGAGGTTGTTCTATATGAGCCACAGTTACACATGGGGTAGATTTTAACAGGTTCTCCTTTTACTTCTTTGGTTTCATGTTTCATTTCTCAATATACCATTTTGGGGATTCATTCGTTTGTAGAGGTTCTGGAAATAGCTTCGCTCGATTTTAAAATTCACTTTTTAGTTGGTCATTTATTTGTATTGATGATACCTAGAAAGAAGGAGAGCAAGAAACTGTTATCAGGGATGCAAGTTTTCCGATTTTTTAGCAGTTTTCTATAACTAAAAAAGCAGGAAAACTTGAAACAATTATGACCTAAATGTTAAAGAAAACATAGTCATAGAAAATCAAATACTTCTTTTTAGTTGTATAGCTGTGTATGCACTAGTACAGAGTTGTATCTATCTCTTTGAGTCGGTCCATCAAAAGTTCTGTAAGGGGACCTACATAGTGTAAAATTTTCCTGCTTTTTTAGCATGAGCCACTTGCATCCCTGCGTTATATAGTAATGTTTTTAAGTTAAATTGCATGGATCAAATAATTTACTTTAAACTTTAGTTATTGAAGGATCAGAATTTTGAGATTTTATAGAATTCAATTTATAGATATCAAAACCAATTTTACAATTAAAGTAGTATTTACAATTATACAAGAAAAAACCTTACATTTCTTCAAACCATTTCTTTTATAAAAGTTATTAATTAAGCTAAATCTTTGTTTAATGTTCAAAGTTTACCCTAGTTGGCCATTAAGCTCTTGGCTCTACCAATGTTTCTAGTTCGGTATCTTGTGGTGGAAAGGATTAAAGAATAATTTGTTACATGTCAAGGCCTAGCTTACAAAACCTAAGTTCTGGTTTCATGTGCTTTCTTTAATTTTTGTTTTATTCTTAACAAGTTGCTTTGAAAAGCACACAACCGAATTCCTGTTTGTTTCTTTCACTGTCTTTCATTCCTCTTGTTGCCTAAGTGTGACTACTGCGGCTCTTGTGGCCTATGTATTTGTGCTTACTTGCTCACCTCTCAAACCTTAAGCTTCACTCACCTAACACTACTCTTGTTCCAAGCTCCTTACACACTTTAAGTTGAATGTTTGTAGTTGATGAAGTTTCAGTTAAGCACATCCTTTTTTTCTTAACTCTACAAGCCGCTTTTTGTTGTACTTGTCCACCTCATGATGTGAAAATTTCTCTTTATCCCACAGTCCCAGTTATAAAGAGAGAAAAGAGGCAGCTGGTGGTAACAAAAATGCAATGAAATCATTTGGCAGGAAGAAAAAGTAGGTCATGCTTTTCTCTTTTCTTTTTCATGTCTTGCAGTCAGTCCTTATGTGGATGTTAAGAAAAATAAGTACCACGGAAAAATGTCTAATGTGCATCTGTTTCTTTTTTCTTTCTTATCTATTTAAAATCAGTATAAAATCTAGTATGTCTCCATGAGGTAAAAAAAATAACAAATTCATTATGTCTTTACAGTAAGCTCATAGGTTTTTATTGATCAAAACATTAAAGCACCTAAATTAGATGAGATCTCTAAATCATTTGGACTGGTAGATAGACATATTTTATGAAACCAAATGGGAAGAGGTTTTGAGAATACTTTTAACTGACTGCAATTTTTTGGGTGGGCTATAATAAAATAATAAAGTTTGTTGTTACTTTTATCATCTACTGATACCTCATATTAAGATTTTTAATATTGATGTAGATGTGAAATATATTCAGAGCAATGTTTTATCCGGATCAGTTAAGAAAAAAGACTCAATCTAAGTTAACTGAAACTGGAAGCATGGAGGTACTTTTTTCAACTTCAATGGAACCCTTCGAATAAAGACCTTGTAAAATGTAGCTAAAAACAGGTCTTTTAAAAGGGGGTCTTAGTCCAGGGGTTAAATGACTATACCCATATAGATGTGTCTTCAAAATTAAATTCACATAATAGGGGTGTTCTTTTTTGAGGGGTTCCACTGTATTTCATGAGTTGCTTAGAAAGGAGGTTTTATGAATGATCAAAAGCAAGTTTTAGGAACAAGCACTTGTCATGAGCGTTACCACAGCACAGGATTACTAGGCTTCCTGGTTAAGTACTGTTCAAGATAGAATTGGTGTCTCCTAGCACATGGAGAGCCAGTGTTACCCACCTGCCATTCAAATAGATTAAGTCAGTATTATACAGATTTTTGCCAAAATATTAGTAAATACAGATTTTCTGGTTTTTATTACAAAATAGTGATACTGATTACCGAGTTTTTATTAATAATTTGAAAGTTAATCTATCAGTGCATGTACTAAGAACTATAGTTTATGGTTAATTATGGACTACTAGACTATGCATTTGTTGTCTCTTTTTTAAAACAATTTAAATCATAATGGCTGTCCTTAAAATTGTATTGCTGGTACTCAAACTCAACAGGCCTAAATGCTAGACTTTGTGAGTACGAGTACATGGTCATACAGATTTTTTACTAGATTTTTTATCTCATTCATACTGGTTTTCCACTTTGGGGAAAAGGCAGGCCTGAGTGTGAGGCTCTATAGGTCCTCACTTTATGCTTATGGCTCAAGAAATTTAGTGCATACAGCTCGTGCTCCTTGCAGTGTTCCCAACCTGAAATGTAGATTAAAGAAAAATTTAATGTCTTACTCCTGTTAGACAAGTTTCTTGTAAACTGAGCCCTTTTTTTCAAACTGTTTTCAATGTAAATGTTAAGCAACATTTTATTCCTTTTGCGCTGAGATGTTTAAAAGAGAGTAAACGAAACTGGTTTTATATTCCTTTTTTTTTTACTAAAGTTTTCAATTATTTTTTTTAATTGCTTTATCAACAATAACTTTGTTTTGTGGCATTTTAAGGAAAGTCTCTAGATCTAGTCATTATGTTTTTATGGTTTTCATCTGATTTTCATGCCCTTCTTAAAAATAATTTGGAACAGTTTCCATATATCTGCTATACAGCTAAGTGAATGGTTGGTCTCAAATATTATCAGTATACCTAGCTTTGTTGGTGATTAACTTTTCATAAATTTTTCTTCTTCACACTATTTCAGAAAATCTTGACAAGTAATGACAAGCCAAGTAGAAAGTCAACAGCATAAATTTGTCTTTTAAAGTCAATATTCTTGGTTCACTTTTGCTAAAAATAAATAACTACTAATATATGGTCAGAGGTGTTTTGTTTTATCCTGTTAGTGGACATGTAACTGTCTTGTGAAGCATTTTTGTTAATAAAGTTTTATTTGTTTTCAATAACATTCCTTTACTGGATCTTTATGTAATTTTAAATTTAAGTTTTACCTAATTCTTTGACTTCATCAAATCTCAGTTTACCTCTCATAAGAAAAAACAGTGTTATATTTTCAGAAAGACAATAGCCAAAGAATTGTGCTGATAATAAAAAGGGGTGGCATAGAGAAAATTTTTGACACTTTAAAAAGACTGAAAAATTAAACAGAAGAAAAGAGCTGCAGATCGTAGTTTATGTTTTAACTTACGAAGTGAAACTTGCATTGTTACAAATGTCATATGGAAAATGAATTGATCAAGTTGTTAGCAATTACTTTGAAAATAATGGGATTAACATTCTCCTGCCTATATTATGTAAGCAGTCAACTTCATTGAGTTTTTGTTCTTAGATTGTCATGGAATGGTTGAGACCTCATTCTTTTGCATAAATGTCAGCATCTAAGATCAAGTGGAAAAAAATTACTCATTCAAAGTTGTAAGGCTAAAAGATATGGTGTACACGCTTTCTCCTTCTGTGCTCCCCATGTTTGGAATCAGCGGCTTAGGGAGATTGAACTAGAGAGGGCATTTAAGACATCTAAAAATTTTATTTTGGAAACATCTGTTGAACACATGATTTATTTGTATTTTAATTTTTGTGGGGACAAATGTTTTGAATGATGTATCTCTGTTTTATATTATAAAGCATCTTGAGCCAAATGGAAAAGGCCCCATATAAATGCTCTTTATATATAGGGTATTTTGCTTTTTCTCACTTAAGCTATTTGAGAATAGCTTATTTTGATTGATACTGGAATGTCAGGCAAACCAAACAGAGCTTTTAATATGAAATGATTGCATTTTCTGTTTAAAGGTTTATGATGCTGATTTCATTTTTTTTGTTGTTGTAGAAATTAAATGAATCTTTTAATCTCTAATCGTTGAATTTATAGGTTGAAAATCTGTGAACTGCACACTGTGCACTGGTTCCCTTTTGGGTGATAATAAATTTGTAGTTTACTACAAATTATGTTTTAAAATTAATCTGTTTAGAGATTAATTCTGTCTTTCTATTGAAATTTTACATCAAATTACTTGTTGTAAACAACAATTTATACTATAAATTTATTTGCCAGCTTCTGTGGGCCACTAGATGTTATTGATACTAAACGTTTTTGTTATTCTCTTCTTTTTATGCTTAACAAATTGAAAAGTAGAACCAGCTTCTCAAAAGTATACTTTCATTATAACATCTGTTTGTACATGTAGATGAATGTACTCGTCATCAAAACAACTGCCACGGGTTAACAACACAGGAGAGACACGTTTTAAGAAACACCATTGAATAAAAGTCTTCAATAAATAAGTTTACGACATCAAAATAATATTTATTAAACCTTTTTTGTCAAAAGCTAGAGCAAAGACTCTTACCTAAACCAGTTATTTATCTCTCAATAACAGTCTTGGTAATGGTATACATCATGTATACATAATTATACCACTTTTGTATGCATACAAATGTTTTGCAACATAGAATTATTTGATACTTGTTCGGAAATGACATTAAAAAAAGTCCATTTGACTAACCTGGTTTAAGTTAAACACTTTCATCCTTCACCAAGGGCTCACATAAAAAATTTGTTGAAACATGAAATACAAAGTGTCAAACTAGAGACTTGAGTCTGAAAATCCACTTTCAACTTTGAAATGTGAAAAATCATCAAACTCCTCAAGAAAGTCTCTCCTCAGATTGGGCTTTGTAAAGTTACCTGGTATTATATTAGATATTATGTAAAAAAATGAATCTTTTTGGAGATAGAGCAGAGGTCACTAACAAAATGAGAAAAAAATGCAGAAGAAAATAAAACACTTCAAAAATTCTGAATTGAGCATAGTCATTTCTGGGGTCTTGTTTTCCTTCTATCTTTAAGCAATGATAGAAAATGTTGGTTTTAATCCCATATATACAAATACTTTTTACATCTTGCAACTCCTGAAAATGAGTTAGATGTTGCAGTTTCAAAATTCTGCATTGCTGGGTGCTCATATTTGTAATGAAATATTTTGAGCATCCCATTTTAATTTTAAAAGTATTGATAATTCAACAATACTCAGTTATTTATGAATTTCAAAGGGATAAATAAAAATCTCTTAAATGATAGTTTTTAGAATCACAACTCTTTCATCTGAGCTGTTTGCAAGACAATTGCAAAATTTATGTTTTTGCCTCTGTCATTTCAGCTGTGCATCAACTGTATTCCAAAATGATCTTCCAAATTTAATTTTAAATTCAGGGATTTAAAGGTCTCACTCCCAAGCATAAGGTCTAGCCTAAATTTTTTAGCACTTATTTGATTGTGGTTTTTCTACTATGTGGAAAAAAAAATCCATGGTTTTTGCCGGAACATGAAACTATTTAAAAACTGTTGTGTGGACAGATAGTATTTAATGCCGGCTTATTCAATTCAGCATTTTGTCAAGTGTTGGTGGTCTTCAGGTGAGAAAAAACTTTTACTTTGCACTTTTTTTTTTATATAGAGCCCAAACCCAGTATACATTTTGAAAATTTTGCTTGTTAACACATAGGACACCTGGTGCAGTGATGGGTATTCTCACACTCACAGGACATTCCTGAACATAAAGGACCAGCAGCGAGTATACTCATAGGTGAAGTCCACTTCACTAATCTTTCCTATTTTATTAAAATCTTGACCTAGTTTTTTTTTTCTTTTCTGGTCTTATTGAACCAAAAGTAAATATATGAAAGTTGGATCTAAGCAGCAACTCCGGCCCACGGGACACCAACTAGGGGGCAGCGATACCGGCTTTGGGGCATAACAATTGGTGACAATCCCGATCCTTTGGATGTTTAATATACTTAATGCTGTTCATAACTTGGCGAGAAACTAGCTAATTATGGTCAGTCTTATTCACTTGTTTTGAGCTGGAGTTCACTATCCCTCTAAAGTATAGACTAAAATGTGTCATGACCCGCTTTAAACCAAAGCTGTTCCAACCAATAATTATATGGTTATACCTAAATAGTTTTCTTATGGAAGCATAAAGATATAGTTTCTGCAGTTAATAGAATTGAAGTCTTACCTGGCAATTTTTTAATTTAAATATCATTTTCATTTTCATAGTTTATGAATATTTTAGATGACTTTCACTTTCAGGACTTCTTTAGAAATAAGAATGTCAAATTTCTTAGTATGTCTGATTTACCCATGCTATTTCAGTTTACATAAAGCTTTTTACCTTATCCTTCCGTGCAAGAAAAAATATGATGAGAGTAGGCAGTGCCCTCTTACATTTTCTCACATGCCTTAATATGGGAAGGCTAAGATAAAAATTTTCTCTACCAACATTTGCTTGTCATTTTATAGTTCATGTTTCACTTTTCAACACATGCCCTGGGACTAGGTTTGAACTTTGAAAAATCGCTAAGCTTTTCATGCAATCTCAAGTAAAAAAAAAAACAAAAAGAGATTCAGTTCCCAAAAACCTAAGATTCTTTTTTATTCCAAAAGGAAGTTACACAATTTTTACTTTGAGCACAAGTTAACAAGTTGCTCTTAACATAAAGTTTTTCTATTTTTCTTTATTGTTTGCAAAAACCCATTTTTCATTGGGTGTGTGTGCATTATTTGTTTACTCAAGTGTGCATGGATTTTACACAATACTCATGACTATAGTATGAGAAAAAAAAAACAAAAAGAAAACTAATATCAAGTGAAAACAATAGTCACAAATTCAGTGTAGATCGTGCTTCTTCAAATTCATGTTACAATTATAAAAACTGCGGCCTATTTCTTTTCAACCTCATATGACAAAAACATCAAATTACACACAATAAACAAATTTAAAAATGGGGTAAATTGGCATCTTACTGATTTATAAATGGCATTGTAAATGTGATAACATTTTCTTTGTATGTTGTGACAGCACCTGTCATGCGCAACAATTCTCAAAGGCATTAAAATGGAAGTCACTCACTCTATTACAAGACAATGTGTACACATGACATACAGTGATCCTGTACGGCTGCTTTATAGCATTCAAAAAAAAAAAATGTTGTAGGCACAGTAGAGTAAAGATGGAAAAGAAAAAATACACTTTTAGGAAATCCAAATGTACTGAAGTGTTTTACAAATAAATTGGTATAAAATTCTCTTCTCACTGGTCTAACCAGATGACAGAGGAATCATGATGGTGGAAAATGAAGTCGAGATGATTAATAATGTACACATTGAATACACACATTTAGCAGAGCTTAATGTTACATAATTTACATTGTAATATGATGTGAATTAGAAGCGCTGAAGGAAAAAAAAAGAATAACAGAAAAATTAAATAAGGCAGTAGAATATGACCCAGGGAAATTAAGAACAAAAGATTGTTAAATCAATTTGTAAGTCTTGACAAATTGAGTTGGGTGACCAACAAACATTTTTGGGGTGTCCAAAAAATTGGTACTTTTTCATTACAAAGTTTCTTGAATGCGATAAGACATTCTTATAGTTATACAATTAAAAAAACAACAGAGTCTAGAGTCTATATTCTAGTTTAAGAAGGCAAATTTAGATCTAACTACACAGTTTGGTTGATCTGTAAAACAAAAAGAAATTAAAAGAAAAATTGAAGGTATTCTGATATCACCATTTCCAGATTTATATCAATCTAATTCTAAATCTAGTTTTATATGACCATTAAAACCCATGGGAAACATGTAAGTTTTACTTGGTGAGATAATATAACAATATTTGTGTAAATAAAAACAAATACTTTTGTCAGTGCTTTATAACAATAATACTAAATATAGCTTTACATAGAGATTTCTCCAACTCAAGATAGTTTCCAAGTTGTGTGTAATGTACTAAATTTCACTGAAACCAGCCAGTGATTACATCAGAGCATCTTACATGACCAGCAGGTACTCAAGTTTTCCCTGTACTCCCTTCAACACAATCCCCTGCACAAAAAAAACAAAACAGAACAAAAAAGTCATAATCAGTAACAAAATTTAAAAATCAAATGTGACTCAAACAAAATTTGTTTAAATAAAATGGTGCTGGACGATTTGCACAAGAATATATTATCAGTATCACCATCAGTTGTTTTTAGCCTGCTTTCAAGCGGCACTTAACTTTTTATCCGTAAAAAATGTAAACAATACAAAAATATTGTCACATGCATCTCAAATATTAAAATATTTATCACAATATATAATAATCAATGATGACTAAATGAAGTTCAAGACAAGAACCTATTCATTCAAATTTTTTAAATATATACATGCATCTAAATATCAGCACAAAAGCAACCAGTTATGTCATTTTCACTTAGAGGAAAACCTCTCTTCAGACATAAAAAATAAAGAACCTGAAAAAGGCCAAGAAAAACATTTAGTTCTCACATTCTCTTTACCGTATTTCTATACAAAAGATTAAGATGGCACAATGAGCCTCATTGAAATTAGAAGTTCAGAACATGTTTAGACATTTTTGTTTCAAACAACTCGTACTCTCATTTTTACATCAAAATTTTGTCTTTGCTCTTTTTGTTTTAAAACATATCTTGACAGGATAACAAGTGACATGTTAATAATTTTAATATTCAAGAGAAAGCACAACTTAAGTGTATCAAATAAAAAATTTTTCTTACTGTTAAAAAAAACAACCCTACATTTAAGGAGAATTATGAAGCTCCGCAATACAGTCAAAACCTGAAGTTGTAAAAGCACGGCTTGAAATTGCAGATTGAACTTTAACAAGATTTTTTCTTCATTAATAAAGTTGCAATGCCCATTACCTTTCTCTCCTCTTTTGTTTTAGCAGTTTCTTAATTTTTTTCTCAAATGCTTTTTTTTTTTTCGGTAAAAACTTGCCTTTTCTAATTTGTCTGAGTTAGATAAAGAATTTTTGTGTCGTAAAATTTACAAATTCTGACCTGTTACTTTACAAATTTTGTTTTAAGTAACAATGTGCAGTAGTTTTTGAAGGAACACAACAAACTAAATCATGATGGTTGTCGCTTTTACTATAAATCATAGGTAATTTTTCATACATCTTATACATCCATAATGACAAATGGGAACAACTAGTATATATAGAGATTTTAAAGCCAACATTTTTCTCCCTTTTCAGTAACAAAGACAGAGCTGTATAAAACCCATCACAAAAAGACAAAACAAAACAGGTTGTGTCAACTCAAAAACAACTCTCCACTCAGAATCTCAAGCCTTCTTACACTCAGTAATGTCAAACATGCTTATTTTTCCTCTACTCTAGACTCTGTGTAAAAGAAATCTTCATTACAAATAGATTATGGTACAATGTAGTTTTCAAAATAGGCACCTACTTCCCTTGAAATAAAATTCTCTTGGAACCTTTTTTTTAACCCAGAATACTTGCTACAGGAATTGTTAAAAAAAAACAACAAGAATTCTTGGGAAATACTTGGTGTTACTTATCTCCACTTTACCATCAATCTCTCACAAATAAAAACATGGTGTCCTTTATTATCTTAAAAAGACATACATTATGCGTTTACATGTAATCCCAATGTAGAATGATCCGTTTGGTAAAAAGAACATATTTTAAAAAGTAACAATTTATTGTTGCCATTTCATTTTGACTAACAATGCAATACTTACAAGAAAAAGAAACAGTAACACTTGTAAAATTTAGAAGTTTGTTTAAATGCCTTTGGAAGCTTTCTCTTCTCCAAGTCCATGTTATTCCAGACATGCCAATAATTAAAAAACAACAGGGTAGGCCTGTACAACAAGGATATAACTTTCAAATGCTCAGGTACATTGAAAAACATGTGTTAATTATTAGAAATGATGATTGAGTTGGAAAAACACTTCATCAGCCAGGTTTCCAATTGACAGTTTTGAAATACAGTAGAATCCCTTTAAACCGAAATTTTGGGGTCCTTCT
>BMAT01003095.1:530574-541484 GCA_019649035.1 Elysia marginata
TTTTCGGTTTACCGTCTTTCGGTTTAAAGGGATTCTACTGTATATATTGACTGGCATTAAAAACTGCCCCTAAAATGCACCCCGATAATGGTATTACATCTTTTGTGGCACAAATCAAATATAATAGTTAAATACATTCTTCTTACTAAACAAAAATGGACAAGTTGGTGTTTTTTTACTGAACCTCCATTTCATAAATTCATTAGCAAATATGTCCGTCAGAAGCATCAATAGCGTTATATTGTAGCTCTGGTATGATCTGTTATTTAACAAATGATTTGAAAAGAAATCTTGTCAGCCCTTGTCATCCCAAAAAATGTTTAATCGGACAAAAGTTTGGAGAGTAAGGCGATCATTTCAAAATTATCTAGGTCATCAGAATGGCATGTCTAGCTGTATTTACTGGCTTGAAAACATAAAATAAGAGAGCTTGTGGCAAAATGCCTTCTCAAAATCTCAACCTTCAGAATATTTGCTCTGGATAAAAGCAGCATTTTTCTTAAACCTAAGTAATTTAACTGAAATCCACTTTGTTTTCTTAATTGTAGAAACCTCTACACAATGTCAGTTCTGCTCTTGTTCAGCTCACAAAGAAATAGGTCATGTGAGAGAAAATATGTCAACTACATGTGAAGTAGGCATGCTCACTTAAGTGATTAAAATTAATTGCAACTTCTCACTTATCTTAAACTGATAACAAAGTTGTGACTTGAAATTGAGACAGATGCTTACAGTTCAAATGTGTTTCTTATATATTAGAAAAGCTTACAGATTCTAATGCCGATCAATATATTGAAAACAAATTGAATATTCATTTAAAAACTCTTTCTCTCTATAAAATAACTGATAAAATCTTTCTGTTGCTTTGTAAAATTTGAAGCATTCTCATTCATGATGAAATAGATAAATAAGGAATAACAATGTTCCATTTTTACAAATTAAGTAAATAAAAAATATGAGTTATTTCAATGAAAAGGGTAAAAAAAGACACCATATCATTTTGAAAAGTAATTTAATTTCCTACCTACATGTTGAATTTTGCATTCGTTTCCCAAACCCCACGCTTATAGCTAGTTTTTTTTTTCATGTTTACCAACTAGATCTTGCTAAATCTGCACATTGCAACCATCTCTGGTACCTACATTACCCTGCTAATTTATTCAACACATGTCGTGCCCAATGCATGACGAAAATTTTTTTTAAATGGCACATTGCGCAACATGATGAAAATACAAGATAAGCAACAGGTAATGCATTGCTCGTAGAATACCGCCGTTTCTGACTAGGCTCAGCAAAATTGCAGATCACAGATTCCTATAACTAACAACGATTTCCAGTTTTGATTATCTACCAAACTCGCAGCCTCGTTTTCTTATGCTTTGATCAAACATCAGTCAGCTGTCAATTAGGTTGCATATAAAATAAAAGTGTTTACATCAGTAAGTGCCAGGGTGTGAGTGAGTTATAACTTTTCATAAAGTTACTTTCTTTCAAAATTTCAAATAATTAAAAAAAAAATCTCTTCCATATACAAACAACTACGGTAATAAAAAATTCAGGTAACTCTTGTATGGAATTGTCATTTACCTTTACATACAGCCACAGATGTTTGATAACAGTTATTGCAATCATTTATATTATTTCAAGAACGTTTAACAGGAAAATATTTATGCAGTTTCTTGTTTCATTATACATCACTCTGGCTTTAAAAAGCCAAAGATAAGACAATGCTCTACGCACATATTTTTTAAAACTGCTGCTGTGAGTAAGATTTTAAAAACACAAGCAAATCTGAAGCACAAACGCAATGTATCCTAACAACTGTATAGACATTATTAGTTTTTTGTCCTCGGTAGTTGCCTTCAAAGCAAGGTACAAATATTTTGCCCTATATTACTGATATTAAAGAAACAAATCGCTAATGAGTAAACTACATATTCTTGATACTAGTTAAAGATTTCAACCCTCAAACAAAGTCAAACCTCTCTTTATCTCTTAAACTTTGTTTCAAAGATCTGTTTACTTTCTCAACATCAAAACTCAGCTGCTGTGAGATTTAACTCTTCCTTGTCTTTTCTGAGAGTAAAAGCCAGTCATTTGTCTTCACAAAAAAGATCTGTGAAAACACTTCATGTATTTTTATGGAACTCTAGAACAGCTTTAACTGATTAAACCGGAACCTTCATGGGGTTGAGGTTCTCATAATCATAACAAATACAAAAAGTGTTTATGTAGATTTTGTCTTCACTTTTTTAAACTATATAAATTTTAAAAAAATCTGTACAAAGCAATTGGTGGGCTATATAGCATAATTGTATTCTCTCCTCAATTCATATACATCAGAGAATTTCACCATTCGTGCTTTTTCATGTAAGGCAGTGAGTCAGTGAACACAAAAATACAAAGAGAGGCCGAAAATCAAAGGACCTGAACTTCTCTCTTTGGATTCAGTCTTGCTTGAGCTCATCTAATTTATTTTTTTTATTTTTATTTCTGTGTAGTCGGATTTTTGAAACTTTTTTTTTCTTTTCTCAGCACAACAAAAAGAAAAAAAAAAGAAAAAAACCATTGAGGCAAATGTGCAGTAAGCATGGCCATATGATGGTAAGAATAAGCTCAGTATTTTGACCATTCCAGTATAAAGAAGTTTGGTATTTTTACGGTGTGGTGGGTATGTTGTAAAAAGAAAAACAATAGATAAGAAAGAGGCCAGGATTGAAGCCTTGTTTTAGGCCAGGATTGAAGCCTTGTTTTAGGCCAGGCCTGACTCCCTCACCAGGCATCTGTATAGCGGACATCACACTCCTGAAGTGCTGGCAGCTTCTCCTGAAGATCGACAAAATACATAAATTGAAGTATTTAAAAAAGGTACTAAATCAAACATTTTTTAACGAAAACAAGATATTTGTTTTATAGGGAGACTTATTCTTTAAGTGGTAGGCCAATATACGAGATTACAGTGGAATGCGGATAAAGTCAACACCTTGGGACCCAAAAAGTGTTGACTTTATCCATTCACTTTCACGCGAGTTTGGGGGATATAAAAAAAAAACCCAGTGATTTAAGATTGGAGTATAGTTAGTTAATTAGTTAATGCCCGTCCGCAGCGACGTCGACTGACGTCTCTGCCTGGGCTGATCTGTATATGGCGGTCGTCAGGTGCTTCCAATCGGATCTGTTCTGTGCTATGTCACAAAGGTGGTCAAGGTCTTTAATTGGATGTAATCTGGTTGGCCAGTGATTGTTGTTGTGATTCATGAGGTCTCGTCGTAGTGTAGTCACAATCGATGTTTTGGTCAGCCTTGTTGTTTGCTTCCCTCCGTCTTGAGGTATTTATTTTAGTCATTGCAATGTTGGGTGGTGTATTGATGGCCTGCCTTAAAATATGACCAAAAAGTCGCCATCGCGCTTTGAGAATGGTTAAAGATATGGGAGTTTCACCGTTTTTTTTTTATAGAGAGCATTGTTTTTGATAACTGTGGGATATTTGATATTGAGGATTGTTCTTAATTGCCTGCGATGGAAAGTGTTTAATTTGTGTTCTTCTTGCTTTGTCAGAGACCATGTGCCGCAGTTATACAGAAGTATTGACTTCACGATTGCTCGGTATAGGTTTAGTCTTGTTACTTGTTTCACCTTGTCGTTTCTTATCCAGATGCTTTACAGCTTTTGTAGGGTGAGGTTGGATAATTGTTTCAGTTTTGTTGGTGTTAACATTTAACCTGAAGCCTGCTAACTCTTTTTGAATTGTTTCTACGTCGACAAAGTCAGTTGTTGAAACAAAGTCAAAGTCGTCTGCGTATACCAGTTCTAAAGTGTTTTGAGTGTAGAGTGTCTTGATCTTCCGTATGTTTTTAAGCGCATGTTCTAAGTAGACAATGAATAAGACAGGGCACAGGCTATTGCCTTGAGGTGTTCCAATACTTGGCTTGAATGACTCTGTTTTTGATGATCCTTTGAGCTTTATAGATTGGAGTATGTCCCTTGCAATTATAAATAAGCACCTAAGCACCAATTTGAACTTGGTTTCCAGGTTGAGAACTGTACTTTTCCCCCCAGGATTTTTCGGGGGGGGGGGGGTGGTCAAATTGATAAAAGCAGTGGTAGAAGAGTGCGGTGGTAACCAATAGTAATTGGTTAAGAAATGATGAAGGCTAGCCGAGGCTAGATGTAGAGTCTGTATAGGGATCGAATGCGTGGGTGTGTGCACGAAAACACAGTGCGCACAACATTAAAATAGTCGGACTGATGCCGCCAAATGGGGAATCACAATTAGAGAATCACCAGTGAACTACTCCAATCAGCACTAGTCACTGTCCTTTGTCCAGCAGACCCATCTGGGGTCTCTATCTCTCTTGATCTAGCCACGAGGTTTTGACTTTAAGCAATAATGGGCCCAAGCAGTTGACTTAATACAAAATGAAGTTACTTTAATAAAGAAGAAGAAAAAAAGGACGGTTGCGAGGTGTTGACTTTAACTGAGAGTTGACTTCTCGCAGATTCCACTGTACTTTAATATTGTCATAACATAACATTTCAAGTATGTCCGCTGCATATTCAAATTTATTAAGCTGCTTCGTAATAATATCAAGGACTTAGACTTATTTTCCTGAAATAAAAGTCTTATTTCATTATTTTATTTTCAAAGGGGAGACTGCCATAGGAAGGACAAAATGCCTCCTTGTAAGAAGATTTGAAGACATGCAACAAAAAGACAACAGAAAATATCTCTCAATTTAAAAGAATACAACTAATACAGAAACTTAAACTCTTTTAAGCTTTACACACAAATTTGATTTTACATGTACGACAGTCAGATAAATAAAGATAGCTCAGGACAGTAAAGTATAAAAAAAAGGATCTGTGAAAATAATGGTTTTTTTCCCCACTTCAAAAAAGTTTTTTTAAAAACTTGTTCTTGCAAGTATAAGTTTGTAGGAGAAAGTTAACGCCACTGTCCCATGTAAATGAAAAATGTCAGCCTCAGAAATTCAGATACACAGGAAGACAACATAGTGGTCTAGTAGTAGACGCTTGGCTTTCGGATCAAGAGGTCCGGAGTTCTAGTCCTGCTTTCAGCAGGTCGATGTTTAGTCCTTGAGAAAGACTATTTACAGACATTTCTTCCCCCCACTCATGCGTTAAAACGA
This sequence comes from Elysia marginata, assembly GCA_019649035.1. Classification (NCBI taxonomy): domain Eukaryota; kingdom Metazoa; phylum Mollusca; class Gastropoda; family Plakobranchidae; genus Elysia; species Elysia marginata. The sequence continues at coordinate 535,725 of BMAT01003095.1, forward strand.
GTATCCAACCATAGGCAGTGAAAGATCTTGTCAGAATGCTAGAGTGATGCGCTTAACTAGCTGCTCCTCTGTGGGTTCAAAGGTACTTTGGTTGGAAATTGCCTGTCGGGGAACCCATGTAAAGCGCTTAGAGCACTTTAGTGGATAAGCGCTATATTAAAACGCTCTTTTAAATAAGTTACAGTTCGTAAAGTAATTTTTACCTTTAGTCCTTCAAATGTCAGTGCGGAAAGGTTTGTGCTGTTCAGATTCAGCTTGCGTAAACTTTTCATAGCTGTAGGAATATTAAACAAAAATTTAACAATCAGAAAATTAGACATTAAAAAAAAAATAATAATGTAAAACTGGTGCAAGATGGTAACAATAAAAATAAATGTCTTGCAATTTAAAAATAAATGTCTTACAACCAGTCAAAATGAGTCTTAAGTCAAAACTTGCGAGTTGTAAGATATTGGTATCACAGAAAAGCTTATTTTCTGAAATCTTATAATAAAAAAAACCAGGAAAGTTCTAAACATGTTTCTATTAGAAGTTATAGCTGTTTAAAGCAGGCAGGGTTATGATTTGTGACAATTCTGAAAGGTGATAAAATTGTGTAAAATTCTAGGCAACTATAAAGGTACAAAATCTTCAACAACCAAACCAGTAAAAAATTAAAGATATGAAACATGAAATTTCAACATGAACCAGGAGTGAAAACTGTTGAGAAATAGTTTTAGCATTAATTTATTAAACTAAAACAAACTTGACTTCTAAATACCCACTAAACTTTGAAAACCTATATTTCAAAACTAGACCGTGCTAGTTGTGACTCGTTTGGGTAGAATGTGAGACAAATACCATTACAATTAGATACTTTACATGATTTAGCCCACTGGTTGTGGGAGCAAATTATTGTTCCCTAGACACTGTTCACTATAAGATAAAAAAAATCTCATTTTTTTAATCACTCTATTTTAGACATTAATGCTTTGCATTTTTTAATGTATTAGAATCTGTTTGATACCAAATTCATACAAGAAAAGTCCTGCTTTTGTGCAAAAACTTGCACCCATATAAAAAAAAAATAATGGCTTTTGTTAGCACAAAAAGAAAGCATGATTGCATATTTGAAATATCTATACCTAGATTATGGATGAATAAGATAGGGGCATATGCATCACACATAAGTCGGGAATCATCATAAACGCACTTAGGTAAGAGCTAAACAAGTCTTCTATAAATTCTTCAAACATAAATAAAGGTAAAGAGGTCATCAGACTTAAGGTAAGTGAAAAGTGAAAACAATCAGTGAACTAATACTAAAATAAACTTGATACATCAAATTTGACTATTTTCATAAAGCCTGACTATAAACTTACATGCCAGGCATGATAGACCCTTGTCAGTGACTGGTGTTTCACACAAGTTGAGGACCTGCAGTTTGTGGAGATGCTCTGTGATAGTTTGAAGACCCTGGTCCCCAAACTGTGAAGTTTGATGAGCAAAGAATACACGAATTAGTTTCAGCATCCACAAAAAAAGCAAACTTTACTTCAAAATAAAACATGCTTACCTTTTGTTGGCTTTATGTAAGAATAGGCAAGGCTAAGGGTATAGTTTTTTTTTTTATTGACTAGCAATCACTAAAAAGAAGGTTATATTTAAATTTGAAACGAATAATAGGAATTGTAGCAGCAATGGAAAAAATTGCATATGTGAAAAAGATACTTTATGTAGAATAGATTACGAAGAGCAAATTAAAAAAAATTTACATATCTGCCTTGATTTGATAATAATATTAGTGATAAATGAGAGAATAAATTTAAAGGCAAAAACAATTTTATTGCTGGAGGGTAAATTAAGAAAAATATTGATGTTTCTCATGTAAACTTTCCCTCCTCTGTTTATAAATCAGGAAGACTGAAATGTATTAACTATGATCTTCTTATCTCGCACTTGAAGAGAAAAAGCTGAAAACTCAGACCTGGGTTGACCAGAGGTTCAGGTAGCGTAGGGATGGCAGCTTGATAAGGTCCTGGGCACATGAGCTCGTCACTTGCGTAAATGCCAGGCTTAAACACTCAAGGTTCCCAAAGCAGCCAGAGCTGAGCAGGCGTGTCAGGTCAAGGTCTGTAGACTTGCTAGGCAGGGTAAGCTTTTTGGGTCCGCCCTTTTGTTGCTGTGACATAAACATTAAAGATACGAAAATAAAAAAATATAACCTTGATTAACTACAAGAATAAATATATATATTCACAAAGTCATCTCTAACTTTTTTTTTCAAGTGGCGTCTGTTCTATTTTTCTTTTGATATAGTGCTAAAATAAACTTTTTAAAAATATTTCCCTTGATATAGATGTTTACAAATTCAACAAAAAATGCCCTTTGTCTAGATAAATGGAGCATGCTAAACCAGTTTTGGAGGATACTTTTTTTTAGAAAGAAATGAGGCCCCTGTCAGATAGGTGCAAGACTCCTGACTTAATCAAACAAGCAAGTCTGTAAACTTCCCTTGGAGAAACCTGAGACTATCAACTTGAATCATTTGCAACAAAAAAAAAAATCATCAAATAATATATTCTCCAACAGATATACAACTCAATAAAATATGTGTCAGTTAATCATAAAAATATTGATTTTTTTAAAAATTATCTTAAAAAAAAATATATGAATTGCTAAGCTTCTTATCTTCAAGGAAAAGAATATTGCTTTTTAAAGTTTGCAGAGTAAAAAAAATCTGATCATATCAAAGATTGGAAAATGAAAGCTATTTTAGTGTTAAGGACTACATTTTTCTAGATCCAGTGCAATTCTAGTTTTTGTAATTGATCAAATTTGTACAGCAATTACTGACGCATTCCTGGCAAATTCTCTGTACAAAAAAAATCTTTTAACTTCCATAATCAGCACTTCAAATTGCTTATAAACCATTTATTGAAAACAGGAGCTATGAACACTCTAGTTAAAAGTTATAACCTCCCAAAATTACAGCTACCAGAACCAACAGTTCCACTATTCCACCAGCTTACCATCTCTTTGATAGCAATCTGCCTCTCACACAGCTGGGCATACATGCGCTTGCCCTCACACGTAGATTGTAGAGTGGTGATCATCTGCATCTTCATGTCATGGCTCTCAACAACCTCCAGCTCCAACATTGAACACAGCACCTGGCCCAAGAAAACCAACAAAATCAACATCACTTTAAAAATGTTCTTGAGTATTTCAAAAGCCCAAAACATGAAGTATTCCAGAGAGAGCAAACTCCTGCCACATGTCTCATAGTTTATGAAAACAACCCAGAGTGGAAATATGTTTATCTCTTGCAATACTTTGTATCTACATGCACACATAAAATTTATAAAATGGATAATTATTGCTATCTTAACCTAAATAGTTAGAGTTTTTCAAAATGCTGGATAACTTTTTAGATTAAAAACAACAAAACTCTTCAACTTAATAATTTGTAACTTTCCATAGCGCTTGCATTCACACTGCAGATTAGACCTCGGCAAATGATTGATTTGGTATAATATGACTCTAATTTGTATCAAAGCCTACAACTCATTTACAACTAATTACTTAGAACTGTTACCTCCATAGCAGCGTAGTTATCTCTGAGGGCAAGAAGCATCACTGGACCAATCATCTTGGAGATGCTGACCAGAAATTTTTTCCTCTTACAACAACATTTCATCAATGTGTTCAGCTGAAAGTCAAACAAAGTGCAAAGATACAAACCTAATTTTGTCTTGTTGAAAGAAAAGTTAGACAACATGTGTCACAGAAATCAGATGTGTTATGATCACATAAAACATTCATCAAAATGAAAAAGTAGTAAGAGGAAGAACCTAATAGTCTTTTCAAAATGAAGTTTTAAAAGTTGGTTTATTATACTTCCAACCCTTTAGAAATAGGAAAAAAAAATAACACAACTTATACATTTTTTTAAATTCAATATAAACCTTGTAAGCAAAGCAACACAAGACATACACCCGTTCTAAATTTCTGAACCAATATGCCAATTATTTCCTAAAGCCTAGTCTACCGTTAGAAAATTAAATCAGAACAACTAAAACATTGAAAATGTCTTGCTTTCAGGATGAATGAGTCAGAAGTTGGAATTTTCTCTTTGAGAATTCAACTTTGATTCTCTTTCTACATATTTTACATCAACAAAAGTTTTCTACAAAATATTGATAACTGTTGAATTTTTAATGTTTGGAAGCTCAGAAAAATGTCTTGTTCAAAACAGCAACACCTTTGAAGGTAAAAACTGCAACAGCCGACTCATTCACCCAGGACGCAAGATATATGGTTATTTAAGTAAGCTAGACAAACTTGCTGAATGTGAGCATAGTATAACAAAACTTTGTTATGTTTAACTAAATGACTTAGGGCTCCTACAGGCATAAAGTATTGCATACTGTAGATAATAAAAGACGAACCTTTTTATTATTGTTATTATTATCATTATTTTTATTTGTGGTATTATTATGAAATATTATTAACATTGAAATTTACAATAATATATATCTACAATTGTTTCACTTCAACCCCTTATCTATGATATCCAATTTGTTCACACACACACAGTATGATAAAATGCACCAACCATCACTCCCCATAGCTGGCCATCATCATCACAAGCAATCCCTCCAGGGCAGTAAAGGTGGAACCATCCTTCCTTCCCTTCTCTTATACCCAGAAGGGTTTGATGCACGCCACAAGTTTCGTCGCTGGACACATTGTGAATGGTCACTTTCATACGCCTGAAAAGATAATATTCAATATTTAGTTAAGTTGTGAGTTAATTTTTTTTCATGTCAACTATGACAAAAGACAGCCAAAAGAAAAGAAAATAAAATTTCACAATGATCAAAAAGAATAAATCACCAGGGTCTTACATTTTTTTACAGCAGGGCATTTATACCCCCCCCCCTTTCCCCTTTCACTCTGTTCTCAATACCTTAGTTCTGGTATTGCTGCTCTATTAGTGTCTATGTTTAGAATATATTCTTTTCTTTGATTCTGAAGGTAGAGTCTAAGAATCATTTTGATTAAACAAGAATATTTGGAGACTGAAAGGATAAAAATTTAATGATTTTGAGATGAAGTTGCATGCATCAAAGCCCAGGATAGGATATTAACCGTCAGTGTAAAATTAAATGTGAAATATAAGTATGGCATATTGAACAAGGCATTGTGTTTTCACAGAAACTTAAACTGCCTCAACGCAGAAAAAGGCAACATAAATTACTTCATGAGGAAAACAAACTTTTTCATAAGAAAAGCAAACTTTTTTCTCAGGGCAATGCTGCCACACCCTGATCAATGGAACCTATTTATGTGTTTATACAGTCGATAGATTAAAACATTTTTTCACCTGATCAATGGAACCAATTTTTGTGTTTATATAGACTATAGGCTGACACATTTTTTCTTGTCTGTTAAATAGAGAATCCATTTAAATGCATGTGGTTAAGCCCAGCTAGATTCTGGGGTTGAGAGGGAGGGGGTTAAGTTTATAGACCAGCCTGAGATCGAACAAACAAATAGCAAGTGGTGAAGGGTTGCAGGGAGGTGGTTAGATCTGACACCTAGTGAATGCTTAGCCACACTAAGATAGATTTATTGGTTCGTAAAAAAATTTAATCATTTAGAAAAAAAAACTGCATTTGTTTAACAATTCTTTTCCACCCAACCCCTCTCCGCTTCCTATCCTTTTCTCTAAGGCAGGACCGAGGGCAAAAGTGTGTCTGTCTATGTGCGTGTGTG
>BMAT01003095.1:541574-559035 GCA_019649035.1 Elysia marginata
GGGGGCGTTTCTAGCTCTTATGGGAAGTTTGCTGCGTTTTCCAAAATTGTTGGCTGAGAACTAAAAAACTATGGTCGCAATGTGCAATTTAGGTAATAATTTAATTTCAGCATTAAAAAAAATGGAGAAATGAAAGTTGCAGATGAACGGTTCACTGGGTGTGAGTTCAAGCTTTGAGGCATCATAACCTAAACAAAATTTAAAAGAAAAACTCGGGGTACTGGCGGTTAACGCCGCTGCCAATCGTGTCGACAGCTAGCCGTCTTGCAACTTCGTAGATTTTAGAAAGCAAATCAAATATTTTAACACGAAAGATTTACAACATGTATAGAGGTGCCTCTATCATAATCAGAGAGAGAGAGAGAGAGAGAGAGAGAGAGAGAGAGAGAGAGAAGCACACACAGAGAAGCTGAAGAGAAAGGTGAGAGAGACAGGCGAACAAATACACGTACACAGAAAGACATGGCAAGTATGGCAAGTAGCGACGATATGGTAGAACTACGATCGATAGAATGAATAACAGAGTCAGTCTGACATGATCTTTTCATATAAAATGCAGACTATCTTCTTACATAGTCGTCACAAGAAAGAGATGTTGAGAAATTAAATTTGAAAACAGATCTATAGCTATATATAAACCGGTCAATGGACTACCAGACAGGCGGATACGACGAAAGAGAAGGCGAGACGCAGACACCAAAAATAGGTTTAGTGGTTGAACTCTACAAGTAAAAATCACCGCGGGAAGATGACCGGTTTGGCGAAACAAAACAAAATTTAAAGTGCCCAGTGCATATATTGGGTCAATCAATAAAAAGCATTAAAGATATTAGGCCTAGTCGGCTAAGAAGAGGACGGTAAGACAGTATTTGTAGACAATCTTAGCGGTTCTCGCCAGATTTTCAGATTTCCATTTTCCATTTATATCAACTATACTAAATAGAGTTTATTGAATATTTTTTAACCGAAGAGGCGTAACACAGATAAGGCTAGCCGAATGGGCAACGCTCTAAGCAAGTTATCGCGCCAGTAGCTCTGTATAACTTCCATAAGAGGCTGGAGGTGTGGAGACCCAGGCGTCGATGAAGAGAACCCCGGATCACGATCTTAGAATATGTAAGACATGTACTCTTCTTCACTTCTCTAATTATTGTACATGTAAAAGGATAAATGGGGGAGGGGGGCGCGAACACCATAAGAGCAGACTTATGACAAGGTATAAAAATTAGCTGGAGATGTATTTGAAATAAGTATAACTATTAAGAAAAAATGAAATTGTAAAAAAAAAGACCTAGACCTAGAAGCGGTGAGTGTTATAGATTTTAGAGGCGAAATGGATGGAGGGGGTTCAAGCAAAGATCGTGAGATTGACTCCCGCCAGTCTTATGAAGGTGAAATTATACACCATTACTCCAGCCCTTGATCAATGACAATTTTAGTGAAATCGAAAACAAATTTAAGCCAGGCCTGGGCTTAAATGTTAATTGTTCTTCGAGCTCCTAATGTATTATATTTAAGAAGATTGTTTCAGCAGTCTTTAATCGGGTGGCAAGCATTGCTGACATATCGATCAGTGTAAAATCGTTCAGGAATTTAAATCTAGGACAAAGAAACTGGATACACTAACTGCTACCGAGATAAACGTTTGGTAGCAACCTCCCGGTGAGCCCAATCAATACAATATTATTATAACTGGCTAGAATAGTTCAAACCTTATTTTATATGAGTCTTAAGTTTGTTTCATAGGAAAAAAAGTAAAGTTTTCCTCATTTTTCTAACTTTTGGGAGACTCGCTCTTTGTTCTCTCAGCAACTACTTCAGGCTGTTAGGCTCTAAAATTATATTTCATTTTGTCCCGTTATACTACAAAGTTTTTTCAATACAACCCCCTCCTCAAAAAGGCTTTTTTGCAAAGGTTTCGTGACTTAATCGCTTTCCACGATTCTTAACTTTTGAGAGACTCGTCTTCTGTTCTCACGGCGTCTACTTAGAAGTTGGTAGGTTTTTTCTCTTCTCCGTTAAACTATAAAGTCTTCTGCCCCCCCCCCCCTTCCCAAGCGTGGAACAAACATACCGTTAAAATCATTTGAAATTTTGATTCACGACAATTTATGCCAGGAAAGCAAATGATATAAAAGCAAAACTCATGCTGCGCGTTTATGCGTGATAAGAACTTTCTTCTCGCGTTGCTAAGTCAATGGCCATAGGCATGGTAAGAGACGGGAAATACACGTATTATAATAAATCTGCATAATCTTACAGAACAAGACAGTATGACATTTACTGTCCCAATATTGATTAAGAATAATATTTAAATTGTAAAAATTATGAATGCGTATTATTTTTTTGAATCAGGAGAATACTTTGACTGGCGCATCTAAGTATAGCACTGTACTTGCAATCTGCTGTCTGCTACATTTTACTTCCTGACAGATAAAAATTAAAAGTGCAATAAAAAACGTTTACTTGTTATTGCTTCGTAAAAAAATGAACTTACCAAAATATACAAAGACTAAAAAAATTGCTATGCAGCATTATGTAAACTCTAATCCATAAGTCTGACTTCTTATTGAGGACTTAAAATAAAAAAAAAATAATGTCTCATCTAAGTATTAAAACAATTGATATCGTTTAATCTAAGCCAGTCCCAACATGCAGCTGGTTTTAATTCACATCTCTTGTGCTTTAGCAGCATAGCTCTGTATTATGAACCTATTAGTGAATTTTCTAAAATGTATAAATCGTTTGTCAGTTTCTTAAAAAACATTCTTAAAGGCTCTGGCCTTAACCTACTGACTGGTGCGAAATTGTGTATCAAAGCTGAGGTAAGAGCGTTTTTTAAAGCTGCGTAATATTTTTTTCTATCGAGTCACATAAATAGATGCACAATCTGCAAGAAGGAATGCGGAAGAGATAGTGTTTCCCAAATTGTGAAGTACATTTAGGTCAGAACCATTAAGCCACACGTGTTTCATCAAAATGTTAAATAACCTAAAATTGTTACGGATAATGGCATACATATATTGTTGCTTTATAAAAACAATGATTTGCAAAGCGTACAACAGAATAACCGATAAAGCTAATACAAAGATGGAGTAGCCAAATTCGAATGCACTGTTAATAGGCAGTTAAAACATAATTTTACCATAATTATTTCAGTTATTTCTCAAAGGTATGAGAAAAAAAAATAAGAATATAACAGGTTTTCAAATTGTTGCAAAGCGGTTCGTAATTATGCGGTAACAAATAATTGTCTTTTTATTATGTTCACTGGCAAAGTGGGGAACGAACGGAGAAAAGTTTTAATGAGACGATTGTTTTGAGCATACCAGAGACGGTTGGGCCAAATAGACATGAATAAACAGAGCCGGGCGATGCGTGACTATTGGATTGCTACTTCAAAAGTATGGCTGTAGAAGACGCCTGGTCTAACTGAGAAAATAATTTATTGTTTGAAAAAAGTTCGGCCTGTTGAGAGATCAATTAATTGTACGGCGGTTTATAGATTATGAAAAAGAAAAGCCACGCACATAATTATGGGCGTGGTAACAACAGATTTCACTATAATTGTGCTTGCCAACAGTTTAAAAATGACGAGCACTTTGATCATATTGCTTACAACCGTTTGCCTTCATTTGAAACGTCCCTTTTATAACAACATTCTAGACATGAAATTTTTTTTAATTAAAAAAAATAAACAAAAAAACCCCCCACAATCTTTGGTGTCTAACCGCATTGGAATGGCATGAAGAATCTAAATTTTGGACTCAACGGAGTAAAAATCCCCCCCCCCCCTTCTTTTCCGATCCATAGAGACATGCATGTGTGGCTACCACTAATCTGCAGCACGTGACACCACAGTCATGCGCTCTAAGTCTTAATATAACCAGAAGGCGCAGAACCTACCCCACCCATTCATCGTGTTCGTTAAAAAAATACCCATTCGAGAAGTGGATTTGGGTCTGGTCGTAATTTTAGGCAAACACGTAAGGCTTTATTAATATGGTGGCGAACAGCCATAACATCTACAGGCTTTTTACCTTTGTTTTTGGATTTGTATTTTTTGTTTGTTTATTCTACGAAGGAATGAGAGGGTCTGATGCACAATGTAGAGGAAAAAATCACACTCATTAGGGTTTTAAAAAACATTAACTATTAAATCATTCTCCGGCTATACTTGTAGTTCGCGACAGTGTACGTATGTCATGCAATTTATGCATTTTCTATGTTCCACCTCACTTTAAGGTCTGGGTAGATACTCTAAAAGATATGCCCATTACCGAACAGGTACTCGACTAGGTCTGAAACGTTGCATAGGTTAACATACACGATGAGATGCTGCACAAGCCGTGAGCACTCACAGTCTCTACCTCGTGCTTCTTGTGGCCATCGACAAGCCAGGGCGAGAGAGATACGGAGGAGGAGGAGGGGAGGGGGGGGGGTCGAGCTGACTACGCCCTGCCCAGCCCAGGGCAACCCAGTACAGGCTAGACGATTTTCTTGACATTTCAAAAAGTCTCCTAAACGACTTTGAGAGTTATTAGTGGGGGGGCACAAAACAATTCAGGACATCCGTGTTGACATTTTGCAACCGTAGCTAACAAGTAGATGCAGCTCTTTCTTGCAAAATCTCGTTCAGTAATCAATCCTTTGTATTGGGTAAGCTTGCCTGGTGACATTAAAATACCGTTCAATCAGGAGTTTCCTTTTTTTAACTGAATAGATATCAATTTGCGGGAAATTAGCAACCGTTCAGGTTTTACCTCAGAATCACTAGGTAATGGAAATTATTATTAGAAAAACTATGCATATCCTTCAGCGCGTTGTCGAATGACAGAGCAATGCAACACAAAATAAGTACAAAAACCCTCCGCCTTTCCACATTTTTATTTCTGTGTGATCAAACTCTCTTTTTTCTATTTATTTGTGTCTATTTGCTTGCTTGTTCACAACAGGTGACAATACTGGTAGATATTTAACTGAAAGATTTTCCGGCCTACATCTCTTTCACATGTAAAATAAGTACCTGTTCAAGGCTCTGATTAGAACTTATTTTAGAAAGCCCAACAAGTATCCTAAAGCGCCAGCATAATGTTATAGATTGAAAGATAGTTAAGTTTACTTGGTTCAGTAATTATTTCTCCAGAGTCAGACGTTCATAAAAGTCTGTCGTCCGGAGAGGAAAGTTATTAGAATCTAGATTTTATTTAAAGGAAAAAAGTACAAAAAACATTCTCTAAGATAACATAAAATTATTCTTAAATTTAGATACAAAGTAAAAAAACTAATAGATTTGATTGTGCGATTAAGTTGTAAAAATAATACTCTCGAAGATAATATTTATTTTAGACATAACTCATTGGGAATGAACCTTAATTTTATCTCCCCCGCCCCCACCCCCCTCAAATTCTGATAGGCGGAGGAGGAATGCTGTCACTTCAATTAATAAAACTATGAAAACCAAAATATGTATCGAATTATATACCAAGATAAAATATGGAACATTGATAGAATTAGGATAAGTACAAGTATCAATAACGACAAAGACAGATGCTTTGAGCAGCAAAACTAAGGATAAAATAAATAGAGAAGTACTGGTGCAGGTGCCTGTTGCTGATTTAACATTCACTTAGACTAACGAAACGTTCAGTAGAAAGTCTGGAGCTGATTTCCAAACAAGTGTGAATGAGATACAAGTAATAATATAAACTTATATGAAAATTGATGGCTGCTTTAAAAACCGCTGAGGTTGCTGATAGGTAGAAGCACCTGTCGACGCAGCAAACTCTATTGCCTTTACCTGTTACAACAAGTGTTTTCAAATTCTGGAATTAATTGAAACTAAAGCACACTATTAAATTTTACATAGTTAACGATTTAAAGGCAATAGCTGCAGCAAATTTCACTAACTTGTTGGAAAGCTGTTAATACTCAGTGTGCTTAGTCCAATTCTCAATATAAGAAAAAAAAAAAGGTCGGCCAAATAACTAAGTCGGTGTCAAGACTTCAACACACACAAATTAAAGGAACATGCAATTTGTCTTGCAACTACTCCAAATGACATAAATGCCCTATTTTTGGTATTTTGTATTTTCAAGACCTTAAAATTTTAATATTACTCGACTTATTCACTCTTTAAAAGCAGGCTTATTGTTAAACAAAAGTTAAGAAGGAAAATAGATGGAAAGCTCTTCAAATTTACGAGATTCTATTTATAAGGACTATATGTAGTTGCAAAGACTATGCTTTCACAAGATGCCCAATCATATGGCAGAGGGACAAGAATGAACAGTCAAGCAATAACTTAAAACGAATATTTGTACTTACGATGTAAACAAGGAGTCTGCGATAGCACTGGTGAAAAAACAGAGAAAACCTCCAATTAGCAATATTCAGTGTAAAGATTGAAATATACAATTAATAATAGTTTGCAATTAAAGAGTAATTTAACACCGCACCCGTATTGGAGGCTAGATTGACAAGGTTTTTACAATTAATATGCAGTAAAAGAAATAGAAATGAAATGCAAGGGAGAAGAGGTCTACACTAAAGAAGAGGCTGGAGCTGCTATTTCTGTAGTTCTCTGTAAGTAGCAGACAATACATGACAATGAATAGACAAGTATCAAAGTAACCACTGATTAGGATGCACAAATGTCGGTGTGTAAAAGGACAGCATCTAAATGGTGGTATTGTTAATAAATGAGACACAGCTTAGGAGAAAAGATTTTACTTCAAAACAATAAAAAAAACCACAAAGTGAAAGGCAATCTTTGGACACAATGCTTGAATTCCTATTCCCTCTGGTAATTAACAGATTTTAAACTCATCTCGTACATCATCACAATCTTTATCAGTTTAAACCCTTCATTTTAACTGATATAAAATGAAAGTTTCACAAATAAATTGCAGACCACTATGATATCTATTTAAAAAATCAATCACGAGATATTTTTTTGGTGAGGTTGTAAACAAAGTTGGTTACAATATTGTTAGTTCTTTCTGACAATCTGATTTGTCTTTTGCCACACTGTGTTCTAAAACGCGATGATTTTTTCATTAGCAGTACTAATTTAAAGCAGGATTCCCAGCAAATGAAAGAAGTAGAAAATGGTGTATTGTTCTACCATTGATATAAATAGACATTAGTATCTTATTTGTTTCAAATTGACTGTTCAAACAAGAACATAATCTTGGGCTGGCTCTTAAAAAAAAAACCTGACATACCTTGCCTCTCTAATGAAATCATAGAAAAAATTTGCACTAACAGTATTATCAGACATGCAGTTTTTTTTTATTCTCCTCTTACAAAAAATGCAATCAATGCATGTGCCGAGGGAGATAACTTGTGGCTATAAAATGTCAAGTGGAAATGTCACAACATTCAAGTTTGTTATTATCAAGAACTGACAAGAGAGACACCTTAGATGCAAACAAAAAGAACTTCAAACATGAATAAAAAATATCTGTACTGAAAAGAAAAAAGACTAAGAGCAAGATCTAGACAACAAAAATCTGAAGAGAAGAGACAGTGTGAAAAAAAGATATAATAAGAAAATGCATAAACGAACCATGAAGACAAAGAGAGATAAAGTAAAAAAAGGAGAAGAAAAGAAATTGTCAAAATAAGCTTTGTAAATAAAAGATACTGTGATATTACAATATGATACGTTATCCTTGAAAGCTCTCTAAGGCCCATTTTTTTCCTTCTTTTACTCTTTTTACTATTAATAAAAGCATTGGTTGGTGATGATTAAGTCTGTATCAAATGAACTTGTGAACTCTAAGCCCCAAATACAAACTTGTACGTTAGTTTCATCACTTATTGATATTATTCAATGCATTTTCTTACAACAGCCCACTCTTCATCAACAAATTAACCAAAACCTTCAGCAACAGCCAAAAGCATACAGTTGTACTAGCTTTATAGCCAAGCCGTAAAATTCAACATTTATATTATTTCATCCAATATGTGTTATACTTGAGTTTCCCCAACAGGCCAAAACGAACCAATATACCTTCTTAATACACATAACAGCCAACAGTAAAAGGCAGGTCACTCACACATAGACAAGATCTTTTACTACCTACAGCTAGGTTTTCACTGAACGTCTGAGTGAGGCATGGAAATGTGTATCAATAGCCTTTCCCTAGGATTTATCATCAACATGCTAAGCCAAGAATCAAACCAGGATCTCTTGGTCCAGAAACAGATTGACTATTCTTACACCATGACAACATCATCTGACACATTCATGTGTTCACTCTTTCTCTATCAATGGACATACTGGATAAATGGATATCTGATAGAGATAAGACCCTGGGAACCTAACCTGACCACTTTGCTCATAGGCCTTCAAAAATACACGTATCCACTAATTCTGATTAACATAAATTTACTGACAATTATTAAATAAACTTACTCATCGGGGAAGGGTATTGGCTGCAGCAAACTGCCAAGAATGTAGCGCCAGTCATCAAACTCTGACCTGGGTAAACGAAGGGAACAAGCCAGTTAAAAATACTGTTATACTTTGTTTTATTTTAAAAAGGAAAACAAATCGTAGAAAGTGCTTAAAAAGCCTGTACATTGCGGTAGTTTCATTACGCTATGACTATAATAAAAAGACAAGATGAGAGAGAACCAAAGTCTTGCTTTTGATTGCTCAGATACCCTTAATTTTTTTAACGATTCTAGCTTTACAAGTTTTCATTACACAAAATATTTTACAGTTTGGACACGCTTTGATCCAAATGTAATAAGAACTTTGTCTTGCAATATATACACAATTGTTTTTGGCTAGGAGATAGGACAAAATTGAAGGTCTAATAAGCTGTTTAAATATAAGAAAAGAGAAGTATTGACTTACATGGTCTCCATCATGGAGACGTAACAGAGAAGTTTGTTTTCCCACTCAACTTGGTCAAAGTCATCGCTGTTCACATTCTCCATGCTGGAGCTATATCAAAACAAAAAATATCAGTGGTAAGACAAAAAATGCAACAGGGTGTGTACAAACTGTCAAACATTGTGTGTAGAAAATGTCAAATATCCATTCTGAATTAGTTAATTATTTATGCACAAACCCTATTAATGGTTTTGACACATTGATGAAGAAAATGTGTTTCAATGAATTGATGAAGAAAAAAGTTTTTTAAATCGAATAAAAAGAAAATTTGAGGGGTAAAGATTGACTTCACCAAACCTACTGAAATTTAAAAACACTTTTGTAACTTGAAAAACACTCTATTTATCAAGCAAGGATTAAGACGAAAACCTGGATTGATTTCTACAAATTCAATGTTTTCCGTATGTTTTCATAATTTTTTTCTCTTTGTTCTTTGTTAAAGATAATAAATCAGCTTACTGCTTCCTCTCCTCATAGCAATTGTAGATGGCAGCAAGGCACACAGCAACAAGGTTGGGTAGAACACGAGGGTGGGGACATGTGCTTCCTGGACCATGCATGCTGCAGATTCAAGTGTTAGGTTTATAGGTGCAGAGAATGTGAAAGAAAAATCATTCTTAACGATCAAGTTTTAAATTAAATATCACAGAGAGCAGTCACAAAAGCTGTCTTGAAACCAATTTGAATGAAAATGATGGTAGGAATACAAATTTTGTAGTTTTTGCACCAATAAACTGTTTGATAACTGAGAAAAACAAGTTTTTCACAATGACTTTAGCAGCTATAAATATGAAAATTACAAAAGCTGATTCATTTTGCCTGGTTTAAGCACAAACGTAAAATCTCCTTCGAAAATTGCACTGCAAATACAGCATAATTATGTGGAGCTTTCCCTAAAAAAAAGTCGATTTGCGGAAGCTAGAGATTCGGAGACATGCATGACATACTTTGTTCAAAAGCTCTTTGAAACCACTTGGGTGTAGTGACATCTGCGTAACAATCTATGTTTTAATGTTCCAGATCAACTTCTAGAATCCTCAGCTGTAATTTTCCTTAGTCATCCTATAGCAATGAACTCCAAAAAAGGAGAAACATTTTTGCAAACAGCTTTATGTAGCAATGCCAATTGTCTTTATTCAAAACAGCCAAGTTGTTATTAAATTTGTAAAAATAATTATGTTTTAATGTCAAAGTACTGAAAAAGTAAAAAGAAACATACCTTTTTACAAGAGAAGTAACGACTTTGAGTCCATCATTTTGGCAATTCAAGGCCTGAATGTATTCTTGCACAAAGTACCGCATGCGTGGGTACTTCCCAAAATCCTTTGAAAAAAATAAAACAAACATATTTTTTAATGTTAAACAAGATTAATAGAGCAGCATACTACAAGTTCTAAAACTTGCATGCATTATCACTGAACCAGAGCCCTGAATAACTTTTGGTTGTTAATAAGCTCATTCCTTAAGACCCAAACCTCAAATCTTAACTTGACTGTCATCATGTGCTCTGACAGAATCAGGTGTCTTGCAACCAGTCAAAATGATTAAGTTGAAACTGGAAAGTAGTCAGGTACTGGTATCATCGAAAAGCTTATTTCTTTCATTTCAAATACAGCCAACAGATACACCCCATCATGATTGTGTATGAAATTAGAGCTGTTTGACTTTGGCAAAGTTAGGACTTATGAAATTTCAGAAAAGGGAGAAATTAGCATTTAAAGTTAAGACGACTATGTAGGTGTTGAGGACACAAATTAAAATTAGACACATAAAACATGAAATTTCAATATAAATTAAGTTCAAAAACTGTTTAGAAATGGTTTAAGCTTCAACATCTAAAATAAAAAAATTTTGACTTGCAAACACCCACTAAACTTTAAAAGTCTGTATCTCAAAACTACGCCATTGGACAAACAACTCATTTGGATAGAATGCAAGACATTTGTAATCTCAGTGGACACTATGACACTGTTTTAGTCCACGACACTGTTCTAGGCTGTAACCTCAAAGCTCCTTGGGTTGCTCAGCTTTGAAACACCTATGAAATTAGAGAACTATGGCTATTTAATGTAATAAAACCTTTCTTGAAAACTGAAACAATGGTTCAGTGCCATTTCTTGATGATCCATAAAAAGATGATTGAGATTATCATCCTTCTTTGATGGAGAAAAGTTAATTTTGCAAGCTGTTACCTAAATTGGAGATAAACGACAGATATAATAAATATCTAAGAAAATAAATGACTTAAAAACAAACAAACCGAACATTCTAGCTCACAGATAAACTCACTGTGTTGTGTTTTAGGATCCGATGCACAACTGGTGTAAATAATTCTATCACCAAAGTTGAACGGGGGCTGTCTTTACAGTGCTGTGGTAAGAGAAAATAAAGAAAAGATTAACATACCCAAGACAAAAAAATTTTGAAAGGCGTTCTTACAGTTAAAAAAATTGTAAAAACAGAACAAAAAAGATCAGAGCTAGTCGTTTTTTAGATCGCTCAGTTTTCCTCACCTTGCTAAAAAAGTCACATATTTCTTGAGTAGGATGGTTTTTCTCTAATAATGGGGTGAGTGCTATGATGATTGTCTCTTGGAATTCCTTGCTCAGGAATTCATCATTCTGAGGATAAAGAAAGCAAGGCAATATGTAACCAAGATTAGGGCATAACATTTTATCTTTCCACTAAACCAACAATTCATTCAGCCTTACGAATTTGCAATGTACAAAACATGACAATGGAAAAGAGTTTTCAACAATGGCTTTCCCTATCATTTCATGACCACATCACAAGTACATATTTTTCAATCCCCTTTTATAGTGTTGCAAGCGAAAGTCAACGAATAAAAAATACTACTGCTCCCTTGTTTCTCTTTTTTTTCAGTCTTCTGCTCATTCGCTAAGTTTATCTTGAAATGTTTCAGCAAGAAAAGGCACATAACACTATCCTATTTTTACACATTATCAGACACATTTCAAAAGCCAATGGTCAGTTCAGATTCTCTGAAAGGCTGGTTAAAGGCTTTCACCTCAAAACTTATTTTTTAAGCAGCATAGAAGGTGGTGGGTGCCAAAGCCACTTCAAGTTAAGGCTTTCAAATCATACCAAAAACAGGATTTTTTGGCTATTTTTACTTAAAGCCTACTTCAATCAATTGCTAATGCCATACCCTGTAATCACATCACAGGCTCTAGGATGGTTGACTACTGTGCTTTCAAATGTTAAAACTTTATTAGTACATTTGAATACTCAAGCAAATACTACTAATTATTACAAAGTTTTAGAAAGCCTTCCAACTATGCATTAAAAAGTATCCCAACTGTGCATAAAGTGCGTAGAAGCTCCCTGAAGATCTGGATTACTGCTATTACCACCAGTCTTCATGTATTTTACCCCTTTCATTTCAATGAAATTTCTTTTATCCCTAGGTTTAGATGCTGACATTAACTTGAATATGAGCTGATCCTAACAAAAAGATTCTCTTGGTTACAATAATTTTTCAGCTGTATTGATTGAAAGAGAAATACTTTAGCCTGACATAAAACAGAGCATATCTGTCTGCATCATTCATAAGTTTACAAGGATCAAAGTCGGACACAGAGGAGCTTTTGGCACCAATATATATGCGTGGGTTTAAAATGCTGCCTTTATAGTTTTGAGGTGCATGAAAACCTACAAACTACATTAAAAAGGCACATGTAGATTAAAGTAACGATGATATCAGGGTAAGCGAAGGTGATTTACTATTGATGACATCGACAAGGTAAACGGACGTAGCGCTATAAGTAGAGATGCTTGGAAATTATTGACTCTAACGAATTTGTATTCCTGAGTTGATTTTCTAGGCTAAAGTTTACACATCTTGGTAAAATTGTCCAGAAAATATAAGTCAAATTTTTACACACCATGTAAAAATGGAAGGCGTCCTTAAATTCTCCATCAACTTAGTAGACTGTAGGTTAGATCTAGAATCAGATTAAGTATCTAAAATAAGACTTGGATTCTAGATATAGGAACTAATATACAGAATCTATTGTAGATTAAGATCTAAAATCTTCATTAAGCCTATCTAGCCTACATTTTGCCCGCTACGTGTTCTTCCCGTTTAGACTCTACGTGTCAAGTTCTCTACCATATTTGAAGGTGAATGCCATGTTTTCCTACTTGCAAGACGGAAGAACGCACGTGATATTTTCGCCCGATCCTCAATTTGTCTGTTCAATTCTGCATTTAGTAGAGTCTACATTACTTTTACATCCACAATCAAGGTTAGAGGGTGTCTAAGAATATAACTTAAATCTAGCAACTTATATAGATAATCAGTAATCTAGATCAGGCCTAGATCTGATCTGGGTTTCGCCCGTCAAGTTTTCCCCGTGCCATACTGACATGTTTTCTTCTTTTAATACTGTCTTGGCTTTGTTGTCAAGTTTTATTCCATTTTGAAGATGAAGGCCTTTTTCAGGCTTAGTGTTTGTTCCCGTTAGCCACATAGATTTCTACCAAATTAGGCTTTACCGGTATTTTTCATTTCTTGCTCCTCCAATCCCGTTTAGCTCAGCCTAGTATATTTTCTCATAAATTACTGTCTAAATTTAGCCCACTCCCTTTTCTTCATTTGCGTCTCCTACTTGATCGTTCTTTCTTTCTTCTACAACATTTTCCCGCTGCTACTCCGTCTTTTCAGTTGGTCATAACTTTCATATGTTCTGACGTAAATTTTAATCAGTTTCGCCCTCAAGCTTTGCGTTCGTCTCATGTTTTTGCCACTCTCAACGATTTTCTTTTCACCTATCTTGAAGGTGGAGACACGCAATATCTGCATACTCGAAAAAAAACACCATGTCAGCAGAGACATTCAGCCAAAAAAGTAAAACAAAGAAAGCCTCTCATGTCTACACAAGACCATTACAATGTCATGCTGCGGGGAAAACATACGGTAATTGGTGTTTGTTGAGAGCTGAGATCGGTAGGGGCAATTAGGATCTATCTCCAATGACTACACTGTCATACACATAAATCTTGTCAACGAATTTACCGTTGCCTTCGAAACAAACGACGCGCACGAGATAAGGGGCTCATCCTTATTATTTCACAATGTCATAAGGCTGTTATGGCGAGGATATCAAAATAAATCTTGTAGCAGGGGTGCCATCCGGTTTGCTTATAGTATAGAATGCGAGTCTATCAAACTTCTAAGTCCAAGCCTTGTCCATGTGTGTCTGTCGAATGTGTAACTCCAATCTTTGTGCATTAGCAAAAGAAACTTGTTGGCTGCTGTTACCAAATCAATGACAAGGCCAAGTTACGAAGACGGATCGGACGAAAACGAGGTGCGCCATTCACTAAGGAAATATTCGTAAAAGATCGTAGCCGATATGATTATTTTCCATCTCATTAAAGGAAAAGAAAAAGAGACGAGTTAACTCAACGTTTTCCTCAGTGCTACAATTTAAAGGATCCCAAGCTTTCTTGAGTTACAAACAGACGAAGAGGTCATGAGGCGCAAGGGCATAACACTTGCTTCACTCCTTCGTCCCCTAGCTATTGAACACAAAACAAAGGAGTGGAGAGAGAGATACAGACACAGAGATAGAGAGAGAGACATACAGGAAGACAGAGAGAGAGAGAGAGAGAGAGAGAGAGAGAGAAATACAGACAGCGAGACAGAGAGAAAGAGAGAGTAGGCAGAAATATTCAAGCCAAACTGAAGCTTTCCTAGGGAGGCACAACTTAAATTTACTGCGCCTGCTTGACATAGAGAAAGCCATTAGCGACTTTCGTGTACTAAAATAATTAGTTGTAAAGATAATACAAGATACACTGTATTGATCCATTATTGGAAATTTGGCATGGACATTGGTGCTGAAGCAAATGGCATAATTATAGTTTGACAATTATATTTCACACTCAAGTACAGAAATACATTAAACATACGAAATTACCTTCCATCAAAACTGTACAATAAACACAATTTTACGACAGAAGCAAGTTTCTCTCTCGCTCTTCCTCTTTCTCTCACACTCACTTCCTCACCTCTCTAAAATTTCTTCTCACGGTCATAAATTCACAGACATATAAAATACATAGATAAAAGAAAGCTAAGCCTTGAAATTAACATTTACGTGTGATTTTTTTATTCCGGCAATTTTGGAGATGTTGCCGGAACAAAAGATTTTTTTGTAACGTTCTGTAAATGAAATGATGACGCTTCAGTAGATACACTAAGCCTTCAAAAGCTTGGCATTTCATTAAATCGAATACCGTTCAGATCAAAATTATGTTTGAAATGGTTCGATACAAATAGGTTTTTACTACTAATAGTTGTAGAGATCCCTGTTTCATGTGTGCAGCGAATTGGATAAATTCTGTTCTCTTATTTTGATACAAGTGAGCTCAAGGCTACGCTTGTTACGATTGAATGTATCGAAGCAGACCTTACACTGTATTTTTTCGAAGCATGGTGTACTGAGATTTTTAAACACCTACACTTGTATTTTCAGTAAGACTATTGACATAAATCGTAAAAAAGACGTCATTTATCGGATCTTAAACAAAATCTGGAATCTAGTTCAAGGTTTTAAAAACGTTTTAAGGCGAGATGCTGATTTACCAATGACATAAGAGTTTCATTGACAACGCAGAGGAAGAGGATGTAAAAATTGTTTTTGACGAACCACGACAATAATTTAAAACCTTAGCTTAAAACAAACATTTTAACACTCTGAACTACATAAGACATGTACAAGCAACACCGAAGCGAACAGACAATATTGTACATGTATTATTATCACAGGAGGAATCACATGGAACGGCCAGATAGGCCTCGTCCGTGATCACCTTGACCGTGAAAAGCCAATTCTTAACTATATTAGGGAAAACGAATATGATATGGCTTGCTTTAATTAGCCGACCGTACTTTTAAATGATGTCTCCCTTGCAAACTTTACAGGTCAGGAGATCATAGGATAAGCTTAGATACACTAAGCTTTTTGTATGGAATTCAATCGAAAACATTACATGCAGCTCAGTCCATTTCCATGAAATTACACACGAAACCTCGAAAAGCAATAAATAAGCGTGTCTTCTTTCCCATAGAAACTCAGTGTATGCACCAGACCTGTGTAGCGAGCACTAAGAGTAAGAAACCATTGTTACGATTATTAGTGTCAGCGTGGCAATGAGTGAGGGGGACAACTTACCTCCTGCAGCAAGTCCGAGACGAGGTCCAGCGGGAACCGGTACACCGATGCGTCTTGTATGGGCGTGACTAGAGACACGTCAATCAGACTCTGCCAACGATAAACAAAACCCAATTGTCAAACTGAACAACAAATCTGATAAAAACAAAACGTAACGAAAACGTTTGAATTATTTTCACATCATTGACACAAAAAAGGAGCCATATGAAAATAAAACCACACACATCCTCTACTAGATCTTTTAGTTTCTTGACAGGTTATTAAGCTAAGATCGTATAAAACCTCACATAGTATCTTCAAGGCATTGAAGTAGTGCTACAAGGAGGTGTTTCACACGGACATATTTAAACATTTAAACACGCCGAAAACTTGAAAATGTACATACAGAGAGACACATTTCTGACACAAAAAATTTACACAGTATTTTCGGAAAAGGGTAATAAGATAGGATAGAATTCTATAGATAGATACGCCTAATTACATACGAGGGAAATTATTGTTGGATCATTAACCTTACAGAGATAAAACACATTCGACCTTACTAACATTTTCATCATCATCATGAGGAATTTTATACACTAGCTTTCATCTTTAATTCCATTTCATGAAATGAAAGAAACTATATAGAATAAGCGCTCTTTGTCCATTTTTGTCTCTCTTTATCTTTTTCATCCTCGCTTCTTTTTCTTTCATCATTTCAGCACACACACATATATATATATATATATATATTTATCTTTTGCTAATATTCACATCTGACATTAAAAAAAAAAAAAAAACCAGCCGTGAGTGTGACTGTTTTACTTAATCTCTCACATTGATTGTTTCTAAACCTAGCAGCCCAGAAATAACATCGCAGACACCGAAGAAATCAATGGCGGGTTGAAGCGATCTGATTTCGCTTGCATGTCGGGTAACAACTAAAACCTATCTACACAAAAGGTTTGACAAAGAGATAAAAACACAAGAGAGTAGAATCCTTCAAAGCCGGTTGTAATATAAACAATTGTAAAGCATAAATGGATGAAAGTGCATAGATTGTAATTAGGAAAGAAAGAAACGATGCTGAATCGTTCTATAACGCCAGTACATATCCAGTATCCGATCTGCTATGCTTCGCCATTAACAATTACATGTATTGCTTTTTGCAGATTACAAATTAAAAAAAAAACAACCACTCACACTACACAGTCATTAATCTATGGCCCACACACTCACATTACATTAATCATGAATATCGTGCATTTGGTTTTTCGTACAAATACTTTTGTTTAGAGCCAAAGAAAGAACAGATATGATCCTAGTTACTGTGCGCATCCAATATTATCGTACAAATTAACTTGTGAGGGTG